>JAODAL010025068.1:0-59360 GCA_025379985.1 Phyllomedusa bahiana
CTTTCCAAGTGATGAATGAACAGCGGAAACCTCAGCCCCCATAGGGTCAGTTATGTATCATGGGAAACCAAATCAGCCATAGAAAATGTTAAAGGAGTTTTGAAAGGGGGAGTCCCCCATTACACCGAGGAGGAGAGAAGGGGGACTGAGGGCCGGGTTTCATACGGAGGCTTGGAATTTTTCCATATTTGGACAGTTACATAGAAAATAGCAATGTTCCAAAGGGGTGCCCCCATCTCCATCTAGTTCTCTTTTTTTACCTAAATAGAATAGATATATGTTTATCCCAGGCAGGTTTCCAGTCAGAGAAAAGTCTTTGCACAGCTTACCATTACCTGAGACAAGGACATAGGTAAGCACCGGGTGCAATTGAAGGCGATCCCATGCCGGGACAATCAAATGGATTAGGTGTAGATTAACAAAAATTTTTATTTCAGAAGATTAGAACCACACTGGGCAAGTGCGAAAATAGGTTCGCAGATTTAACGCTTTTCAGACATTGTTTTTAATCATTACATGAAAACGGATGCAAAGTTAAATCTCTAAAAATATTATGAACCAATGAAAAAGTTGAAGGAAAACTAAGGGGGGGGAAAAAAAATTTCAAAGCTATTGGACACCTTTGGAAAGAAAGGCAAACCTCGAGGGGGAAAAGCAGTTTTTAAAAACAAGCAAAAAAACCAAAACAACAATCAGCCGACATGTGGGTTAGGGAATCAGAACAATGTATTGTATGTAATAGAATGTAACGCGATATTAGCAATGGCATAAAAATTCTTCTTAATAAAGACAATCATGGGCAGGAAAAACCTATGACAGTGCCAGAAAATGCAGAACAATAAAGTGATTTACAAATCCCAGAGCAAAAACCCAAAAGTGACAATAACGTTAAGCAAATGGGGAATCCAAAAAGATGCCAAATGAGCAATAAAACCCAATACAGCTATGGGGGCATTTTCCACACAGATTTTTTACACCCCCTTTTGTTGCAAGCGCTTTAGGGACCCGTTTTGGGGTTGCCTGCCCAAAACACGCAGCTGCTTTCTCTCATGTGAACGCCGCTTCCGGTTCAGCCGCGAGCAGTGATTTTCTCACTGCTAATTGTTAGATCCTCTTGGGACCGACAGACGGAACCACATAGGGTACTTTATTTTTTTTTTTTATCTTTTCTGGGCGATTGCCTTTTGAAAAGGGGGAAAAAGGGCGATACGTGTTTTTTATTTTTTTTTGTGTTTTACTTTTCACTTTTTACTTTTTTTTTTTTTTTAAATTTTCCCCAAAGGGGGTTTGAATGAGTGATCTTTTGATGCTCATTCATTAAAAAAAACAATACACAGCTTATTGCTGTGATTGGGCTCTATGGAAAATGTTAGTCTCGATCCCCGGCCATGCCCCATAGGGAGCCTTTGGGCTTTGGTACTCAAAGACGCCCAGAAGGCATTCTATACCTTCCGGGCTGTCTTCACAGGGAGGAGCTGCAAGATACGCAGAGGGGGATGCTCCCCGTGTGTCCCCGCTTAGTTTTCGTGTTACTACATCGCAATAACTAGGAGGTTAACACCCCCCTCCAAAGTAATTTTTGGTCGGCGCCCATGTTTTGGGATGTCACTGTAATATACAGCGCTACCACGCGACGCGCAAACTCCTTTTAGAAGGTTCACGATCCTCAGGACGTATCATACATCCAGGGTCGTTAAACCCCCCAAAAACTTGGATGTATCATACGTCCAAAGTCTTTTTGGGTTAAGAATAGTGGCCCATCAAGACATTTCTTAACTCCCTTTGGACAGGTGGTAAAAAACCCTCAGGACCCGGGGATTTTGCTTTTTTATCTTTTTAAACAGGCTGCACTTTTTTGGGTTTTGGCAAGAAACATTTAAGTTGGAGTTACCTATCCCCTGCTCATCACAGAAAGGCATCCTCCTCCTCAGTAAAACGGGGGAGAAAAAATTTTTTTTAATAGGTTTGCTTTTTTTCTCATCGCCCCTACATCTCTCCCTCACTACTTTTCAAAAGGGCCCAAAATTTTCTGTTTTTAACTTTTATTATTTTATATATTAAAATTTTTGTGGTTAGTTTTTACTTTTTATAGCAAAATTTTTTTTCTGTCCCAGCTTTGCTCCTTAATCATTATTTTCATATTTTATTTTTGTCCTTATAGTTTTTTTTAGTGCCTCTTCACTGTCCTCCTGTTTAGTAGCTGAAAAGCTTTCTTTTTTTTATTTATTGCCTCTTTTACACCCTGTGATCCAATTGGGTTTTTTTCCCTTTTTAATTATTTTATTTTCCAAAATATTACCCTCACAGTGGGGGCCTAATGTTTTAAAAAATATCCCATTTATTATTTGTTCTGCTATTTTTAAATACCTTGTCCCAGTCAATACAGTTTAGAGCCTCTCTAAGTAGGATAAAACTAGCCTTCTTAAAATTCAGTGTTTTTGTGGCTCCTTGATAAAATGCTCTCTTGAAGGATAAATGGAAATTTATTATATTATGGTCACTGTTTCCTAGGTGCCCCCCCCCCCCCAACCTGAACCTTTGTTACTCTGTCAGGTCTATTAGTGAATATTAAGTCTAGAAGGGCCTTTGCTCTAGTCTGCTCCTGCATCAGTTGAGAAAGGTAATTATCATTAGTTATTGACAAAAACCTGTTTCCTTTATGAGAGCTACAGGTTTCATTTTCCCAATTTATGTCTGGGTAGTTAAAGTTGCCCATAATAACAACCTCATTCTG
Source organism: Phyllomedusa bahiana (assembly GCA_025379985.1). NCBI lineage: Eukaryota > Metazoa > Chordata > Amphibia > Anura > Hylidae > Phyllomedusa > Phyllomedusa bahiana. The sequence goes on from JAODAL010025068.1 coordinate 2,735, forward strand.
ATTAGATGCCTCATCTATTTGCCTGAGGAGTACATCTTCTATGGGTTCTGTTAAATGTAGGGGCTTATAGCACACCCATATTAGGATTATATTATTGTTGTTATCCCCATGTATATTTACCCATAATGATTCCACATGTTCAATACCTGTACCTAGATCTTCCCGCAATGTTGGCTTCAGACAGGATTTTACATAGAGACAGACACCTCCCACCTTCTGGTGGTTACGATCTCTTCTAAATAAAATATAACTCTGTAAGTTAGCCACCCAGTCGTAGCTCTCGTCCAGCCATGTCTCAATTATCCCAATTATGTCATTATTTTTCTTCAGCAATTAATAATTCTAGTTCATGTATTTTGTTGATCAGACTCCTGGCATTGGTCAGCTGCAATTTAGAGATTTTTCAGTTTTTATTCCTTTATCCCTTTTTTTTAACTATTACTACACCCTCTCCCTCCACTCCACCCGCTGATATATAGCTAATTCCCAGCTCTCTACCTTCATTATCTTGCACGTTATCTATGTAGTTACCCCCCCCCCCCCTCCCCAGTCCCTAGTTTAAATATCCCTCCAACTTCCTGGCTACACTCTCCCCATTTCGGTGCATCCCATCCCTAGCATAGAGTCTGTAGCCAAGATAGAAGTCAGCCCAGTTCTCCAAAAACCCAAATCCCTCTTTAATACACCAATCTTTGATCCACTTATTCGCCTCTCTGGTGTGGCCCATGGAACAGGTAATAGTTCTGAAAATATTACCTTGAGCTTTTGTCCTAAGTCCCTGAAATCCTTTTTAAGGACTCTCCACCTATCTCTAACTTTGTCATAGGTGCCAATGTGCACCATGACAGCTGGAAGTTCACCAGCCCCACCCAGCAATCTGTTAGCCTGATCCGCGATATGTCGAACTCGAGCCCCAGGTAAACAACATACTGTTTGACGATCCCGGTCTTTGTGGCAGATTGCCCTGTCTGTTCCCCTAATTATTGAAGTGACGGGAGCTATTTGTAATGATGAAAGACATTTATCTAGGGAACAGCATAATGTAAAGTTGCACAATGAAGGTAGGTAAATCCAGCACACGTGTAGAAGGATATCCGGAAAAAGGCGTTATAGCAAACACACTCTTTATTGAAGATAATAAAATCATTTAAAAACATCCATAAACATGATGGTTTACGCGTTTCAGGCCCACATCTTGGCCCTTATTCGTAACATAAACATGCTAGATACAAAGCTTCAATATAAACCCTCCTTACTCATTAGTTAGTCTCACCACCTGAAAGTTAACCCTATGTGTGACACATGAAAGATCTGTTACAACTTTCATTGTTCTATTTCCTCAAAGAAGGAAAAAAAAAAAAAAAGGGGCCGACAAAAAAAGAAAAAAAAAAAAAAGCCAGTTAGAGGATTCTGCCTTACATGTATACTCCATATCAATACCAAACATTCAGTATATATTTACATAAGGTCTGATGTATGGTTTAGACCCTGAGAAGATCTTGTATCCAGGGTCAGTATCCAGTACGCTTCCCTATTCAATAGCGTTTTCCTCCAATCTCCACCCCTTAGGGGTTTATTAACACGTTCTATCACTTGTACCTTAAAGTTATCCACATTACCCTCGTGTACCTCCTGGAAATGTTTGGCTACACCTGAAACTTTTCGCAAACTAATCTGTTTACAATCATGGAGATGTTCTCTTATTCTTATGTGCAAGCTTGTAGTAGTGCATCCAATATACTGAAGTTTGCACGCCTCACACCAGACCATATAAACTACGTAAGTGCTATGGCAATTCAAAAAACCATTAATCTTGTATACATTCCCTGTTACAAAGGAAGAAAAAGTATCTGTTTTCACCATGTATTTGCACAAAGTGCATCTACTCGTACCACACTTATATGATCCTTTCAAATCTATCCACATATTTCTCCTGCTCTTCACAGATTGATTAATCATACTCGGAGAAACCAAGTTCCCTATCGTGCGCGGTCTCCTAGAGATATATCTACATCCTTCTTTCATTATTTCCCGTAGAATGGGGTCCATGTTTAATATCGGCATATATTTCTGAACTATCCCTATAACATCCTGAAATTGTCTGCTGTGTTGCGTTACAAAACATAGGCGGGATTTATCATTATTCAGATTCTTTTTAGAAGAAAAAATAAGATCCCTTCTTTTTCTTTTATGTACTTTATTTTTTGCCCTGCATTTTGCCATGACTTATATCCCCTACATCGGAGTCTTCTAGTGACCACCTCTATTTCCTGATTGTAATCCTCTGTTTCACTACAGTTGCGTCTAGATCTAATAAATTCCGAATGGGGAGATTTTTCACTACATGCTCCGGATGACAACTGTCTGCATGTAACATGCTGTTACCTGATATCTCTTTTCTATAGGTGCGGCTAGAAATTCTGCCACTAATGGGATCCCCCACCAATCTCAAATCCAGAAATGTTATCTCCCTTTCCTGTGTCTCAAATGTGAACACTAGATTGTCCTCATTCATGTTGAAATGTTCTACAAATTTCTGTATGGAATTAGATGACCCCTGCCAGATTAACAGGGTGTCATCTATATATCTCCCATACCAAAAAATATTATCTGCAAACACGTTATTTACTGAGTAGATATACCTCTCTTCCCAATGTGAGACAAAAAATGTTGGCCAAAAGACGGGGAAAAAACATGATCCCATGGGACAACCCTGTATCTGCAAATAATAACATCCATTAAATTGAAAATAATTGTGTCCCAGCAAAAACTCTGTTACCAATAAGATGTATTGTTTCAAATGATCATCATACAAGGTATATCTATCCAGAAAGAACGTGAGTGCATTGAGTGCCAAATCATGTGGTATAGAAGTATATAGAGCGGCCATATCGCATGACACCCATCTGTATTCCGGATTCCATGAGATACCGTCCATATATTTCAACACTTCCCTAGAGTCCTTAAGGAAACTAGGGGATCTCAGGACCAAAGGTTGGAGGTGGCGATCCAACCATATGCTGATGGATTCATAAATGGACCCTATCCCTGATATGATGGGACGTAGGGGAGGTGGGAATACCCCTTTATGAACTTTCGGGAGCGCATGGAACACCGGGATTCTCGGAAACTTAATACTCATACTGTCCCTCTGTTTTTCAGTGAGAACATTCATAGCCACTCCTTCATTCAGTAACTTACTAACCTTTTTGAAAAAATGCCCGTCGGATCCGACGCCAGCTTCTTATATACTCTACAATCTTGCAACATGCCATCCACCTCTTGGATGTACAGATCCCTATCCAAAACTGTAACTGAACCCCCCTTATCAGAGGGACGAATTATAACATGAGAATTAAGTTGTAGTTGTTTTAACGATATAAACTCTCTCTTAGTTAAATTACCTTGTTCTTCAGATCGCTTTAAATATAAATCACGAAGATCTTTCTCTACCAAATGTTGGAAATCCTCCATTACAGACACCCTCGAATTAACGGGATAAAAATCACTGTTTTTGATATAAGGCAAATCCACATGTTCTGCGGTTATATTCTTAACCTGCATATGATCCTCATTGAGACTTTCCAACATGCAGATAGATCTTTGTTCTGCAAAAGTTAGACCTCTGGGGAAGAAATCCGAGGTATTAACCCCAGAAACTTCCTCCCCAGATTGTATCATATCCTTGAAAAAATGTTTTTTAACGGTTAATAACCTGATGAAGCGATTAACATCTTTAATGGTATTGTAGAGATTAAAATCCACTGACGGTACAAAATTAAGTCCTTTTTTTAGGACACTAATCTGATCTTTAGTTAAAATGCAAGCAGATAGATTCAATACAGAAAAATCAGCATTAATCTTATCATCCTGTACCACAGATTCAGAAACCTGACCTTCTACATTTATGTGTGTGACATTCCTAAGGGATTCCTCATTTGGTATCTTGATGGGAAACCTCCTGTGTTTCCTCCCCGCCCTCCGTGTATGTTTCTTGGGCGTGACGACCCCATGAACCCCGTACGTTTTTTGGAGACCTACAAGTGCTCCCAAAACCTCTACCACTATTACTATAGGTATCCATATGCCCCTCTGAATCAGAGGTGTCAGTACCTGTATCAATACTATCTGTTTCCAGAGGTGAAAAAGCTACTTTTCTATTATGTCGTTTCCTCTGTTTATTTTTCTTCAAAATGGATTTCGGAGAAAAAGAATCAGATGGATCTAGCTGCCATTTATAGATCTTATTCTGCGCATAATCAAAAGAATCTCTATTAAATTTTGACTGTTTGATAGAAATAATGTCCTCCTCTAACTTCGATATGTTGATCCTTAATTTTTCATCCATATTTTTATACAATGGGTCTTGTTGATATGGTAAAATAGATTCTTTAGCCACCTTAAGCGACTCATCCAACTTAATCAAAACACTCTGTTCATGTTTAACAATCAACTGCATTAGTCTGATAGAACAGTCATTCAAAACCTCATTCCACTGTCGGATGAAATCTTCATCATGCAGAAAGGTGGGATATTTACTCAGACTTAGTCCCCTTGGGATCATACTCTTCTCAATATACGTTTGTAACGTTGTACAGTCCCACCATGTCTTAAGCTGTTGCGACATGATCTTTTCCAGACTCAGCATATTCTGTTTTAATTCCAGATTAACCTGCTGGAGGGCAATAGCGTCTTTCCCAAAAATCTGTTTGGCTCTATTTCGTCTGTCTGGATTGTCCACATTAAAAGAGGCCATCTCCATTACTGGAGGGGAGTGTGTTAGTGAATCCATATTATATTCCTTCTAAAAGACCCCTTTAATCCAACAATCGCTTGGAGAGTATATGCATAGAACCTCGAGACAGTCTCACACCGGGAGCAAAAAGCACCCTCAGCCACGATACATGAAATGTAAACAGCAAAAAACAATAGAGTGCCGCTCACTGGGAGTCTCGGGTCACAGGGTCCGCCTGTACTTTTGACTGAAGCAACGGTGCATGGAATGTGGGCGTCCGGCTGTAGAGGCCCTCTTGAAATGCACAATGAAGGTAGGTAAATCCAGCACGCGAGTAGAAGGATATCCGGAAAAAGGCGTTATAGCAAACACACTCTTTATTGAAGATAATAAAATCATTTAAAAACATCCATAAGCATGATGGTTTACGCGTTTCAGGGTTTATATTGAAGCTTTGTATCTAGCATGTTTATGTTACGAATAAGGGCCAAGATGTGGGCCTGAAACGCGTAAACCATCATGCTTATGGATGTTTTTAAATGATTTTATTATCTTCAATAAAGAGTGTTTGCTATAACGCCTTTTTCCGGATATCCTTCTACACGTGTGCTGGATTTACCTACCTTCATTGTGCATTTCAAGAGGGCCTCTACAGCCGGACGCCCACTTTCCGTGCACCGTTGCTTCAGACAAAAGTACAGGCGGACCCTGTGACCCGAGACTCCCGGTGAGCGGCTCTCTCTTGTTTTTTTGCTGTTTACATTATAATATAAAGTTATTTTTCCCATGAACAATTTTTAAAAAAGTGCTGGACCACATCTAGAATTGTTCCAGGTTCACAGTCACTTGATTTTCCAACCATAATTGTAAAGGTTTCCATCATGTCGCCCCTTCCCGGCTTTTCTCAAGATGATACTGTTCTTTGGGTCTCTCCTCAGGTTTAGTCTTTAGGCTTCTATTTTACCGCTCTCTTTTTTTTCGTGGTCACTAGAGAGCGATACAGCAGGGTCACAGTCCCCTCCTTTCTACTGAGAGAATACTGGGGTCACATCTAGAGACTTCATTAAGAAATAGACAGAATAATACAGAAATAGTTTAAGGACATTTGGGGGAAGGTTGTTGTCTCAAATACAACTTCAGATGGGATTGGGTTGCCAAATTGGAGATGAGGTAGTGGTCGAGCGGCTCAGAGAATCAAACAGAGCGAAATGTATGAACAGGGCTGCACCAGAGGTCTGGCGTCTTTTCAGCCCGAAAACTAGCGCAGCCCTGTTCATTATATTTTAACCAGGTGCACTGCAATATCAGGTGCATTACAGAGTGCCCGCGGCACTTTGTAATGTGCATGATTTCGAGGGGCGTGCTGGAGGCGTGCCGCACTATATATAACAGTACGAAGCTACACATTTATAATTTCGGTAAGGCAAATTCAGGCGCATTACTGCTGGAACAGGTAGAGCACTTTAAAAGTGGTGTTCCTGAGCCAGAAGTGTCGCTCTGTAGCTAGGAAACACTAAGGGCAACATGTATGAAGCTCGCCGGTTGGGGGCGTGCTTTTCCGCCAGTTTTCCGGCGAAAAATCTGTGCCTGATTTATGTCGCCGCCGGGGCGCGCTCATACATACTATGTAAAGTCCGCCGCGCCTCGCCAGTGTGTTAGGCGCAGTGCGGGACTTAGGCGCAGTGCGGGGCTGCGCCTAAGATTCGCCGCCGGAGGTAGTGCGGTCATATATGCGGGGTAAAGTCCGCCGCGCCTCACCATTTTGTCGGGCGCAGAGCGGGGACATGGGCGCAGTGCGGCGCTGCGCCTATGATTCGCCGTCCGAGGAGGTGCACTCGTACAAGCAGGGAGAATTTCCCTGCGCCTCGCCAGTGTGTGGGGCACAGTGCGGGGACATGGGCGCAGTGCGGGACTTAGGCGCAGGACGGACTGCGCCGAAAATCTGTTCCGATGCGAGACAGGCTGGAGCAGCGAGAAATCATTAAAGATGTCCGTGCGGAGTATGAATCAAAAATCGCCTTTATAAAGGCATTCAACATTCTCAGAAAAAGAGCTGAAACCTCAAAAATAAAAAATACATAAAACAAAATCACTTTCCAATATCCTAATTCTTGAATTAGGATATTGGAAATTGCCGGGAAATACAGTAATTCAAATTCTGAAAGCTATTCTCATTGGTCGGCAGAAACCGGCCAATCAGAATAGGAGCGACAGTGAACCATTAAAACCTATGGAGAACTATTGACCAATCAGAATCAAAGGCGGGACAGTTCAAAATACAGAAAAGAGCTGATTGGCTGAGATAACGGGGTCTTGGCTATCTCAGCCAATCAGAATAGGAATGACAAAGACCCATTATATCCTATGGAGAAGTTTAGACCAATCAGAATCAAAGGCGGGACACTTCAAAATACAGTAAAAATACAGAAAAGAGCTGATTGGCTGAGATAATGGGGGCTTGGCTAGCGCAGCCACTCGGTATAGGAGCGGCAAAGACCCATTCTCTCCTATGGAGAAGTTTGGACCACTCATAATAGGAGCGACATAGACACATTATAGCCTATTGAGAAGTTTCAACCAATAAAAATCAAAGACGCGACAGTTAAATATACAGTAAAAAGACAGAAAAGAGCTGATTGGCTGAGCTAGCGGGGGCTTGGCTATCCCAGCCAATCGGAGCGCGAGCTACTTGTCCCATTGTAGTCTATGGAGAGATTGTCGCAATGCATTCTCCGCTCTCAGCACCGTGCGGCATTCAGTATGAATAAAAAAAAACATTTTTATTAGTTGTAAAATATTATCAGAACAAGAGCTGAAACCTTCTATAAACATAAATCTATTAAATCCAGAACAACGCGTTTGTCGCCGAGACCGGCGCAACATCGGGAATTGCAATAGAGAGAATTGCCGGGAAATACTGTACAGGAATTCAAATTCTGTAAGCTATTCTCATTGGTAGGCAGAAGCCAGCCAATCAGAATAGGAGCGACAAAGACCCATTATATCCTATGGAGGAGTTGTGACCAATCAAAATCAAAGGCGGGACAGTTCAAAATACAGTAAAAATACAGAAAAGAGCTGATTGGATGAGCTAGCGGGGGCTTGGCTATCTCGGCCAATCAGAGCGCGAGCTACTTCTCCCATTGTAGTCTATGGAGAGATCGTCGCAATGCAATCTCCGCTCTAAGCGCCGTGCGGCATGGAGTATGGATAAAAAAAATCATTTTTAGTAAGTGTAAAACATTATCAGATAAAGAGCTGAAACCTTCTATAAAAATAAATCAGTTAAAACTCTAACAACGCGTTTGTCGCCGAGACCGGTGCTACATAAGGAATTGCAATAGAGAGAATTGCCGGGAAATACAGTAATTCAAATTGTTTAAGCTCTTCTGATTGGTCGGCATAAACCAGCCAATCAGAATAGGAGCGAAAGTGGCCCATTCTAACCTATGGAGGAGAATTGACCAATCAGAATAGGAGCGACAGGGACCCAAAATATTAATTCAATAAAATCATTTTTATTTCTTTATTTCCGTTAGCCAAGGATCAATAGTATGGGTGCAACGAAAATAAAGAAATAAAAATGATTTTAGTGAATTCATTTTTTTTTTTCGTTACCCCCATATTATTATTAGTTTTATATACACATCGGGACAACTTCGGGAGTCTTATCATTTGATTTCGGCCGGGTACAGTTTTCTTTCAGATTGCATTAGAAAACCCATAAAAGCGTCGCTCGCTCTCCCTTTGGTCCAAATAAACGCGCCTCTTTTAAATTACCCAATCACAGAGCTCGCTCTGAATTTCTTTTCCCCATAGAACTCTATGAGAAAGTAGCTCGCGCTCTGATTGGCTAAGCTGGACGAGCCCCCGCCATTTCAACCAATCCCCTCTTTTCTGCCTTTTTACTGTATTTTGAACTGTCCCGCCTTTGAATATGATTGGTCAATATTTCTCCATAGGTTAGAATGGGTCCCTGTCGCTCCTATTCTGATTGGCTGGTTTTTGCCGACCAATCAGATGAGCTTAAACAATTTGAATTACTGTATTTCCCGGCAATTCTCTCTATTGCAATTCCCAATGTAGTGCCGGTCTCGGCGACAAACGCGTTGTTCGGGGTTTTAACTGATTTATTTTTATAGAAGGTATTAGCGCTTTATCTGATAATGTTTTACACTTGCTAAAAATTATTTTTTTATCCATACTGCATGCCGCACAGTGCTGAGCACCGAGATTTCATTGCGACGATCTCTCCTTAGACTACAATGGGAGAAGTAGCTCGCGCTCTAGCCAAGCCCCCGCTAGCTCAGCCAATCAGCTCTTTTCTGTATTTTTACTGTATTTTGAACTGTCCCGCCTTTGATTTTGATTGGTCACAACTTCTCCATACGATATAATGGGACTCTGTCGCTCCTATTCTGATTGGTCCAAACTTCTCCATAGGATATAATGGGTCTTTGTCGCTTCTATTCTGATTGGCTGGCTTCTGCCGACCAATGAGAAGCGCTTAAAGAATTTGAATTACTGTATTTCCCGGCAATTCTCTCTATTGCAATTCCCGATGTTGCGCCGGTCTCGGCGACAAACGCGTTGTTAGGGATTTAATAGATTTATGTTTATAGAAGGTTTCAGCTCTTTTTCTGATAATATTTTACAACTAATAAAAAAGATTTTTTTATTCATACTCCATGCTGCACGGCGCTGAGAGCGGAGATTGCATTGCGCCCATCTCTCCATAGACTTCAATGGGACAAGTAGCTCACGCTCTGATTGGCTGGGATAGCCAAGCCCCGGCTAGCTCAGCCAATCAGCTCTTTTCTGCATTTTTACTGTATTTTGAACTGTCCCGCCTTTGATTCTGATTGGTCTAAAGTTCTCCATAGGATATAATGGGTCTTTGTCGCTCCTATTCTGATTGGTCAATTCTCCTCCATAGGATATAATGGGTCTTTGTCGCTCCTATTCTGATTGGCTGAGATAGCCAAGCCCCCGTTATCTCAGCCAATCAGCTCTTTTCAGCATTTTTACTGTATTTTGAATTATCCCGCCGGGGATTTTGATTGGTCAATAGTTCCCCATAGGTTTTAATGCTTCACTGTCGCTTCTATTCTTATTGGCCGGTTTATGCCGACCAATAAGAATAGGTTTCAGAATTTGAATTACTGTATTTCCCGGCACTTTCCAATATCATAATTCTTGATATTGCGCCGTTAAAGATTTTTGTAAAGTGATTTTTTTTATGTATTTTTTTTTTTAAGGTTGAGCTCTTTTTCTGACAATGTTTACCGCCTTTATAAAGGCGATTTTTTTCGGGAATCACACTCCTGCTGCACGGAGCTGAGCGCCGAGATTTCTGTCGCGATCTTCTATCTGCTTCCTCGCATGTTCCGATCTTGCTTCACTTCGCCTCCGCCGGAGCATTTAGACCAAAATAAACCAGGTCTGCTTGTCGGAGCTGCCGAGCGCTGCATTGCGCCGCGCTTTGGCGAGCCGCGATCGTACATGCCTCGGAGTTTTCAAGCGCGCCGCATCCTGCCCCGGAACGCCTACCCCGCGCCCACACCACGCCCATTGCCCGCCCCTTCATGTGGGGCGCAGCTGAAAGTGGCGAACGCTGCGCCTAACACTGCATCCCCGCGTCCGACAGGGGGATTCAGGCCGGGAGGCGCAGCATACGGCAAAAAACGGGCGAAAAGCCCGATCATACATGTCGCCCTAAATCTACGACCCGCAGTAGAACAGGTTCATAGAGTCAGGCACACTCTACACTTCAAATGCGCACGAAAAAAAAGGCACCTGGTTGCCAAAAATCATACATGTTGCCCATGGGATGTATCTATCTATGTAATGATTCCACTTTATTTTCAGCCCCTTACACGTTATATAGGTTCAGGGGCGTTGCTAGGTAGTTTTAACTAGGGCTCATGCCCCGGATAAAACTGCCTGTGCCCTGAACCTCGACAGGCTCCAGGCCGCTGACAAGGGCCTGGAGCACCGAAGGCCTCTTCAACTGTATGTGCGTCCTATGGATGCATAATGTTTTTGTGGTAAATTCCGCATCGTGGCCGGGAGAAGTCATCATAGTGGTCTGGGCTGGATGGAGAAGGGAAGGGAAATTGAACAACTCGATCAGAAGAGACGTCACTAAATGTAACTTCAGTGTAATCACTTATATTTCTGCAGAGCGTCTACATACTGTAGCGGGCGGTGCCGCGCTCCGGCTCATGGGCCGCAGGCGCACCCGTGCCCCTTCTCTGGGGTCCCTAACCGGGACGGGTGGCGCTGCTGGCCGCGGGACGGGCCGCGGGCGCGCTCGTTCCAGTCACTCACCTGACCTCGTTCCTGGTCTGTCCGCGTCCTCTGCCGGCCGAGGCGCACATGCCCGCTCTCTAGCGCGCGCTCGTCCTCGTGAATTTAAAGGGCCAGCACGCCGATAATTGGCTGCTTGCCAGATGCTGCCCCTATTTATTGGTGACATCAGCAGGACTTCCTTGCTGGATCTATGTTGCCCCGTGCCTTAGAGAAAGCATTCCGCAAGTGTATTCTCGCCTTGCCGTGTACCAGACCTCCTGCTACATTTCTCGATTTCGAACCTCTGCCGCCTGCCCTGACCTTCCTGCCTGTCCATGACCACGAACCATTGCCGCCTGCCCCGACCTTCCTGCCTGATCACGACTACGATTCTTGGATTACGATTCTGTACCTCGCTGCACCTCGGCCGCCATCGCAAGCAAGTCACGTCAGGGGTAACGACCTGGTAGCCTCACGCCACCGCAAGTCCATCCCGCTTTGCGGCGGGCTCTGGTGAAAACCGGGGGCTACTTAGACTCCGTTCCCTGGCGTGGCTTAACTACCATCGCTTGCGGTGGTCCAGTGGATCCACTACCCAGCCGTTACAGATAGATCCAGCCATGGATCCCGCCAAAGTGCCCCTGCCACGACTTGCGGATCTCACGAACATTGTCGCCCAACATTCGCAGCAGATCGCGCAACAAGCACAGCAATTGGGTCAGCTGTCCGCCATGATGTGCCAATTCCTGGCATCCCAGCAGCCGCATCCTGCCTCTTCGCCAGCGATTCCTACACCCCCGGCCATCCCGCTGGCAACCGTGGGCCCGAAGCTTCACCTTCCTCTACCCTCCAAGTTTGACGGGGACCCGAAGCTTTGCATAGGTTTCAGTGCTCCATGCACGTGGAGCTGATGGCCGATCAGTTTCCTACCGAAAGGTCGAAGGTGGTGTTCGTGGTGAGCCTGTTATCCGGGAAGGCCCTGGCCTGGGCGACTCCTCTCTAGGACCAGAATAACCCGGTGACCGCAGACCTACAGGCCTTCCTCTCAGAATTCCGCAGCGTCTTCGAGGAGCCAGCGCGTGCATCTTCTGCTGAGACAGCGCTATTGAACCTACGCCAGGGGGACTCTTCCGTAGGAGATTATGCGGTCCAGTTCCGTACCCTAGCCTCTGAGCTGTCATGGAATGACGCTGCTCTCTGCGGCACATTCAAGAAGGGCCTGTCAAGCAGAGTAAAGGATGCGCTGGCAGCAAGGGATCTCCCATCTTCGTTGAGCGAGCTCATCCATCTGGCCACACGCATTTACGTACGTTTCGCAGAAAGGCAGCAGGAGCTCCGCCAGGAACGTGATTCGGCACAACCTCGCCGTCTACCTCGTCTGGCTCCTGTGTTCCAGAAATCTCTGCTGCCTCCTCCACAGGTTTCCACAGAAGTTATGCAGGTGGACCGGGCTCACTTGTCGGAGTTAGAGTTGTCCCGCCGCCGGATGGAGAACCTTTGCCTCTACTGTGCCAGTCCGGACCATTTTCGTAGAAGTTGTCCGCAGCGTCCTCAGCGGTCGGGAAACGCTCGCACCTAGGAGCCATAGGAGAGGCGACCCTAGGTGCTCAGTCCTCCTCTCCACGACTGATGTTGCCAGTGGAGGTAACGACGGATGCTGGCCTATCTCTTCGGGTTCCCGCCTTCCTGGACTCTGGCTCTGACGGGAACTTTATTCATGCCTCCCTGGTGTCTCGCTATCGCTTGCCAGTCATCCGTCTGGAAAAGCTGTTGCTCATCTCATCCGTCAGTGGGGAACTTCTCAGCGACTCCATTCAATTCATCACCCGGCCTGTTACCCTCCGTGTTGGGGTCCTACACTCGGAGAAGATCTCCTTTCATGTTCTGCCTCACGCTTCTTCGGCAATCCTGTTGGGGCTACCCTGGCTGCAACGTCACGCCCCTACGCTTGATTGGAAGACAGGCGAAGTCCTGCGCTGGGGATTGGAGTGCCAGGATCTCTCTTTGGTGGCACCTCGCCCGGTGTCCATCTCTTCCCTCCAGTCGTCTGTCAAGTCTCTACAGGGTCTGCCAGCGGAGCACCAGGATTTTGGAGATGTGTTCTCGGAGAAACAGGCTGAGAGGCTACCACCCCATCGGCCATATGACTGTCCCATAGACCTCCTTCCAGGAACCAGCCCCCCACTGGGTAGGATCTACCCTCTGTCCGTGTCCGAGACTCAGGCCATGTCGGCCTATATACAGGAGAATTTGGCGAAGGGGTTCATACGCAAGTCCTCCTCGCCCACCGGAGCTGGCTTCTTCTTCGTCCAGAAAAAAGATGGGTCTCTTCGGCCGTGTATCGATTACAGGGGGCTAAACAAGATCATGGTGAAGAATCGCTACCCTCTACCCCTTATATCTGAGCTCTGTGATCGCCTTCGTGGAGCCAATGTGTTTACTAAATTGGACCTGCGCGGTGCCTATAACCTCGTCAGAATTCGTGAGGGGGACGAGTGGAAAACGGCTTTTAACACGCGGGACGGTCATTTCGAGTATCTTGTGATGCCTTTTGGACTATGCAACGCCCCAGCCGTATTTCAGGAATTCGTCACTGACGTATTTCGGGACTTGCTGTACACCTGCGTCATAGTTTATCTGGACGATATTCAGATTTTTTTCTCCTGACATACAGACTCATCGGGTACAAGTACGCCAGGTCCTGCGACGTCTGCGGAACAATCGACTGTATGCCAAGCTGGAGAAGTGCCGGTTCCACCAGGCCAGCCTTCCTTTCCTTGGGTACATAGTCTCCAATCGTGGTCTGCAGATGGACCCAGCTAAACTCTCCGCGCGATCCAGCAGTGGCCACGACCTGTCGGTCTTCGGGCGATTCAACGCTTCCTGGGATTCGCCAACTACTACCGGCAGTTTATTCCCCACTTCTCTTCGCTGGTTGCTCCCATCGTGGCTCTCACCCGGAAGAATGCAAATCCGAAATGTTGGCATCTTCTGCTGAGGAAGCATTCTCTCAACTGAAGTCAGCGTTTTCCTCAGCACCTATCCTGGTTCGTCCGGATCCGGATAAGCCCTTCAGCCTGGAGATGGATGCCTCTTCTGTAGGAGCAGGGGCGTCCTGACCCAGAAGGGCCCTAAAGGCAAGACGGTTACTTGCGTTTTTTTCTCCAGGACCTTCTCGCCAGCTGAACGTAACTATACCATAGGAGATCGGGAACTGCTGGCCATCAAATTGGCTCTGGAGGAGTGGCGATATTTGCTGGAGGGGGCCCGTCACCCATTCGACGTCTTCACGGACCACAAGAATCTTCAGTACCTCCAGACGGCCCAGCATTTGAATTCTCGCCAGGCCAGGTGGTCACTCTTTTTCTCTCGGTTTGACTTCAGAATACACTTCCGGCCGGCCGAAAAAAAAACATCAAGGCTGATGCCCTCTCCCGAGCCTCTGACGTTACCGGAGAAGAACCTGTGTCTCAGCACATTATTGCTCCCGAACAGCTGATCCACGCGGCTCCTGTGGATCTTCGGAGGGTGCCACCGGGCAAGACCTATGTTCGCCCAGCGCTCAGGTGGAGAATTCTGGAATGGGGGCATAGTTGTCTTCTGGCCGGCCACTCCGGGATACGAAAGTCCCACGGCCTCATCTCACGGCGCTACTGGTGGCCAACCCTGCCCCAGGACATCAAGGACTTTGCTCTCTCCTGTGTCACGTGCGCCCGGAACAAGGTCTCACGCCATAGGCCCTCGGGCCTCTTAGTCCCTTTGCCCGTCCCAGTCTCCATGGACACACATAGGCATGGACTTCATCACGGACCTTCCGCCCTCTTCGGGGAACTCCGTCATCTGGGTGGTCACGGACCGATTTTCTAAAATGTCCCACTTCGTGCCACTTCCTGGCCTTTCCTCGGCTCCACTACTGGCGGGACATTACTTCCAGCATATTTTTTGTCTGCATGGATTACCCTCGCATATCGTGTCTGATCGGGGCGTCCAAGTCGTCTCCAAGTTTTGGTGGGCCCTGTGTTCTCGCTTACAAGTTAAGTTGGACTTTTCTTCTGCCTACCATCCCCAGACTAATGGTCAAGTGGAGAGGGTAAATCAGATATTGGGCGAATACCTGCGCCATTTCGTGTCCAGTCGTCAGGACAACTGGGCCGAGCTGCTTCCATGGGCTGAGTTCTCCTATAACCATCGGGACTCTGATTCTACAGGTGTTTCTTCACTCCTGGTGGTCTATGTTCGTCACCCACGCCCGCCCCTCCCATCAAGGCCATTTGGCGGGAGACCCGACTTGCCTTAATCCGGGCCTCTGCCCGCATGAAGACCCAGGCCGACAAAAGGAGGAGGCCCCTCCCACATTCCAGCCAGGGGATAAGGTGTGGCTTTCTTCCAGATACGTATGCCTCAAGATCCCCAGCTATAAATTGGGTCCACGGTTTCTGGGGCCTTTTAGGGTACTCCGTCGGCTTAATCCGCTGTGCTACAAGCTCTGCCTACCCCCATCTCTCCGGATTCCTAACGCCTTCCATGTCTTCCTCCTAAAGCCCCTGGTCTTGAACCGGTTCTCTCGAAAGAGTGCGTTTCCTTCTCCAGTGGTAGAGTCCTCCGATGTATTTGAGGTTAAGGACATCTTGGCCATGAAGACCATCAGGGGTAAACGGTTCTTCCTGGTTGATTGGAGGGGCTTCGGTCCTGAAGAGAGGTCCTGGGAACCAGAATCTAATATCTTGGACCAGGATCTTTTTCGCAGGTTCCTTCGGCCTAAGAAGAGAGGGAGACCTAAGGGGGGGGGGTACTGTTGCGAGCGGCGCCGCGCTCCGGCCCGCAGGCTGCAGGCGCACCCTAGCCCCGTCTCTGGGGTCCCTGGCCGGGACGGGTGGCGCTGCTGGCCGCGGGACGGGCCGCGGGTGCGCTCGTTCCAGTCACTCACCTGACCTCGTTCCTGCTCTGTCCGCATCCTCTGTCGGCCGAGGCGCGCGTGCCCGCTCTCTAGCGCACGCTCATCCTCGTGAATTTAAAGGGCCAGCGCGCCGATAATTGGTGCCCCTATTTATTGGTGACGTC
This sequence comes from Phyllomedusa bahiana, assembly GCA_025379985.1. Lineage (NCBI taxonomy): Eukaryota > Metazoa > Chordata > Amphibia > Anura > Hylidae > Phyllomedusa > Phyllomedusa bahiana. Next base: position 18,822 of record JAODAL010025068.1, read on the forward strand.
AGCAGGACTTCCTTGCTGGATCTCTGTTGCCCTGAGCCTTAGAGAAAGCTTTCCGAAAGTGTATTCTCGCCTTGCCGTGTACCAGACCTCCTGCTACGTTTCTCGACTCCGAACCTCTGCCGCCTGCCCTGACCTTCCTGCCTGTCCACGACCACGAACCATTGCCGCCTGCCCCGACCTTCCTGCCTGCCCACGACTACGATTCTTAGATTCGATTCTGTACCTCGCTGCACCTCGGCCGCCATCGCAAGCAAGTCACGTCAGGGGTAACGACCTGGTAGCCTCACGCCGCAGCAAGTCCATCCCGCTTTGCGGCGGGCTCTGGTGAAAACCGGGGGCTACTTAGAATCCGTTCCCTGGCGTGGCTTAACTACCATCGCTTGCGGTGGTCCAGCGGATCCACTACCCAGCCATTACACATACAACTAGTTTCTACCACTATATGGTCACTGTATGGCATTAATATACGTCTTCAGTGTACAACTGATGGTCACATATGGTAGTCGCATTTGGCCATGTCCTGGCAGTATTGTTTGATCCTTAAGTAGCAATAGTTTTGGGTCTTGGTTTCGTAGGAGTTTTTAGTAACAATGATTTGTATGGTATATTTGCTCCATGTGTTAGTGTATTTTTTGGGGACTGTTATTTATATCGTATTACACTGTCATACAGAGGTGAGCGCTTTTGAAAAAGTAAACTTTTCATCGCTGATTTTCATTGTACAGTGACTGCAGAGGAGATGGATGCATAAAATTTGTGACAGGAACATAAGTTTATACACAGTAAAAAAAACAAACATGCCGCAGTTCACAATGTGGTGTGAAAATTGCTGTGTGAATGCAGCCCTACTGAGCAAAACTTAACACAAAGGGCCCGGGCCCCAGATGTTTTAGGACCCTAGCAACGTCCCTGTATAGGTTACATATAATAAAGAATTTCATGTGTCAGGGATATAGTCTAGCTGGATTATTTCCCTGAAGCAAAACCTTAGCTGCTAAGAGTTTCCTGGCAGATTGTCAGGTCATGTACACAGGACGTTTAGCTCCAAGCGGAGGAGAGCATAGACTTCAGAGATAAACTGTTAGTACAAGATATACTGTGACCGTTATACCAAGTAATAAACAGGACTTGCCGACCATAAGCATTTCTCCTACAAGGGCTTCAGCTTTACACTTCTCTGCAATAGGAAGTTATCATGGGGAAATCACAGCTCAAAAGTCCACACGTGGCCCGGACGTCTCTCGGTGCAGGAATAATATCAGTTCTAGTCACTAGATTTCTGGAGATCGGTCACTGATCCAGGGATTTCTCTCCATACACAGGATTACACAGTAGTGAAGAAGACGTCAGGTGACTGTGTGGCCCCCAGCAGCTGTCCCTGTGTGTCAGGAGGATGGAGCCGGGGCCCCATCATAGAGCCTCCCCCACACTCACTGATACATGAGAGGGACAATAAGAAGAAGATCCTAGAACTCGCCACCAAGTTGACGGAGCTGCTGACTGGAGAGGTGACACTGCTGCTGGGAATGCTGGGACATTAAACAGTAACATCACTGGAGGGGTCTGGGTGATGACCGTATCATTTTGTGTGTCAGGTTCCTATAAGGTGTCAGGAGGTCGCTGTCTATTTCTCCATGGCGGAGCGGGAGTATTTAGAAGGACACAAGGATCTGTACAAGGAGATCAAGATGGAGGATCTGGAGAATCACTGGCCTCTTATGTCACAAGGTAAGGAGATAAAGCTGGGTTATCTTGCCTATTACTTTGGGTGTAGGATGGTACTGGCGGCCATGTTGGAGATTTAAAGTGAAGGTGTCACCAGAAATAACCTACTGTTTTTATATTGTGTTTTTATATGAAGCAGATTTTTTAAGGATTTTTGGTGATGAGTTTTTATTCTTTATTTTCTCATATTACAAGCAATATTCTGATAAATCCTAGACTACTTTTTCTTTAGAAAATAGAATCCTCTTTATCATCACAGATGGATTACAATGAAAGGTGACACCAATGTGTAGATAACACGGCTTATCACCATTCACAATAGGAGATGGTCACAGCACCCCATCCCCACACAATAGCTTCTTCCCAGGTCACAGAACCTCAAACACTCTCCCATAGAAGTCCGCTCCTCTGCACAGGCTCAGATACGCAGTAAAACATATCTCTGGTTAAAGCAGCTGAGATATAGTGACTAGAATATGTATCATTATCTTTAGAGGTGAGCGAATTTCTCATAAATTCGATTTGCCACATTTGCTGAATTTTTTGCAAAAAATCGGTTCAACACCAATTTAAAAACAGCTATTTCCTGGCTGCAGAGAGCCTGTATGGTGTTGTAGAACATTGTGCCATGCTCAAATATGCATAGGGAACAATGCTGTGTTTTAGTATGACACGCAGATGACAGCTGCCGCTCTTAGAATCGCTTCACAGTTTACTTCTCTGGGCGGTTACGAGGGCAAAACTGACCAAATAACTGAAGTTAGAACGCAGCCTGACAAGGTAATGTCAGCACCAGCTAGAAAGAACTGAGCTGTGGGCCAAGATCCTACTATAGCGTCAAAGAATGCACTCCTTTTACACCATCATCAGATGATTCCACAGATTATGACAAAACCTGTTCTGTTAAACGCTGATATATGTAGAGCCCCCACCACCACCTCGAAAGAGTGGAGAGGATGTTGGCAGTAATTTTGTGTTGACTTGACTGATCATTTTGCCCTTCCTTTGATCAGTCAGCGTCCACTTTCAATCGGCTAATAATCCATCAGTATTTCTAAAACCGAAATCAAACAGGAGTTGATCCAAAACAGAGATGACGAATAAATGGGATATTTGCATATCTTCTATGTTTTTTATCCACTCCTGCTTTGGCTACCTAATCATCAAACAATCCTGATGCAAACACAGGACCATGTTATACTGGCCTTACAGCTTCTCTGAAGACACATTCGGTTGCGTTTCTCCTTTTCTTTCCTTCTGACAGATGAAGAAGAAGGGGAAACCAAACATAGTGGCAACGTCCTAGAGTGGTGGAGGGTAGAAACAGCATTAGGAAACCACAGGGTGGTTGCGTGAGAGAGTGGTCAGTTGTCGGCAGCATGAGTAGCCACAGAGAGTCACAATGACACAGTGTGGAGGTGGCAGCAACATGAGTAGGCCACAGAGTGGCACAATGACACAGTGTGGAGGAGACAGCAGCATGAGTAAACCACAGAGTGCCACAATGACAGATTGAGGAGATGGCACCAACATAAGCAGGCCACAGAGTGCCAAATGACAGAATGTGGATGTGACAGATGAAAAGAAGGGGAAAGCCAAACATAGTGGTAACATCATAGAGTGGTAGAGGGTGGAAACAGCATTAGGAAACCACAGGGTGGTCAAGAGAGAGAGTGGTCAGTTGGCTGCAGCATGAGTAGGCCACAGAGTGGTGCAAAGACACAGTGTGTAGGGGACAGCAGCATCAGTAGGCCACAGAGTGGCATATTGTGGAGGTGGCAGCAACATGAGTAGGCTACAGAGTGGCACAATGACACAGTGTGGAGGTGGCAGCAGCATGGGTAGACCACAGAGTGGCAAATGACAGATTGTGGAGGTGGCAACAGCAGCATCAGGCTGGATAGTGGCACAACGACAGATTGAGGAGGTGGCGGCAGTATCAGAAGTCTACATAATGGCCTACTGAAGAGTGGGGAGGTGGGTGGTAATACCAGTCCCTGGTAAAGATGGTGGGTGGTAGATGGAGTAGCTGGCAGCAGACGTGTGGCATCAGGCGGATAGCAGCATCAGAATAGTAGCTGAGGTAGGTAGCCTGAAAAATCCAGACTCATTTCTCAAAGTTTTGGGGAGGTGTCATGGCTGATCTAATCTGATGCATCAGGCATTGGTGTGTGAAAATCCTGGCCAATCCACGCCTAATTCATCTTGACAAAGGTGAGTCTCTCCGCATTTCGGGTGGACAAGTTCTGCTGGGGGGTAACTATGGCCCCCGCCGCACTGAAGATTCGCTCTGATGCCACACTACTGGACGGGCAGGACAGCTCCTCCAGTACAAACTCTGCAAGTTGCGGCCACAAATCCAGTTTGGCTGCCCAGTAGTCCAGCGGATCTTCTTTGTGGGGTTGCAGAGTGCTGTCCAAGTAGGCAACCACCTGCTGGTTCACGGTCTGCTCCAGGTCTTGCTGCTGGTGAGTACCTTCCTCACTAGGTGGGTGAAGGAAGCTGCTCATCAACAACTCCAGATTCAGGTTGCTGCTGATGGAGCTGGTACTGCTCATCCCCTCCCCTCCCCCACACAGCAGCCGTGGCAGTGTTAGGTGAATGATGAGGAACCCCCCGTCAGACCTGCCAGAGGATGGACGATGGCGCACATAGGCAGCGACCAACTGACTACCTAGGATTTCTGTATAGTACTTGAGTTTGTCCTCCCTCTCGGCAGGTGAAAAAAAGGCTCCCATTTTTGACCAGTAGTGAGGGTCCAAGAGTGTGGAGAGCCAGAAGTCATCCCTCTGCCGAATGGTGACTATTCGGTTGTCACTAGCCAGGCTAATCAGCATGCAGAGGGCCATCTGCGCAAGTGACTCTGAGGGACTCTCTACCTCCATCTCCACTGTATACTGCCACAGTGTGTCTGGGTCATCTGCCTCTTCTTCCTCATCTCCCTCTACCTCCTCCGGCTGCTCCTGCTCCTCCTCTCCTGTCACCTGGGTAGAAAAACCACTTGTTTCGCCAGACACTGCTTGTGCTCCAGTGTCCTCCTCCTCTAGTTCAGCCCCCACCGGACTCATGTGGCCATGAGATGTAGTCGCCACGTCTCCAGTCCCCTGACCAGACAGATTTTGCAGCATCTGTTCCAGGACATGAAGCAGTGGAATTATGTTATTCATCCCGTAGTCCTGGCGACTGACGAATAACGTGTCTTCCTCAAAGGGCCTGAGCAAATGGCAGCTGTCACGCATGAGCTGCCCTGGCTGACATCAAAATTACACAAGGGAGTACTCCTGTCCATGTGGATCATCAAGAAATCATTAATAACCTTTCTCTGTTCATAGAGTTGGTCCAACATATAGAGGCTGGAATTCCAATAGGTGGAAACACCGTATATCAGCATATGTTGGGGGAGGCCGTTCTGCTGCTGCATCTCAAGGAGGGTGTGTTTGGCGCTGTAGGAATGGCTGAAGTGCATGCACAGTTTCCTGGCCATTTTTAGAATGTCTTGCAGATGGGTGGAAGATTTGAGGAACCATTTGACAACCAGACTGAACACATGTGCCATGCAGGGAGCATGGCTCAGCCCTCCATAGCGCAGCGCGGATGCCATGTTGCTTCCTTTGTCTGTCACCATGGTTCCAATTTTCAGTTGTCTCAGAAAAAGCTACAAATCGATTTTGTGTTGCATGACGCGGTGCAGTTCCTCCCCTGTGTGACTTTGTTTGCCCAGGCAAGCCAGGTGTGGAACTGCATGACACCGCCCATGCACATGTGTTATGATGGAGGAGCACTAAGACTTGTGGAGTCTGTGGTGGTGGAAGAGGAGGAGGAGGACATTGGCGCAAGAGCAGCAGATTGACAACGTGGAGGAAAAAGCGGCGTCTCCTGTCCAAGTTGCTGGTGTGGCTGGGCAGGAAGCACATTCCCCCAGTGGACCGTAAATGACATGTACTGTCCCTGACCGTAGTTACAGCTCCACATGTCTGCACTACCGTGCACTTTGGAAGACGCTGACAGGCTCAAGGACTGACCCACCTTCTCTTCTACATATTTGTGAAGGGCTGGTATTGCCTTTTTGGAAAATAAATTACGGCTTGGTACTCTCCACAAGCCATTAGTTCTCTGAACGATGCAGATCCCACCACTTGGAAAGAGAGGGACTATAGTACCACCAATTTGGACAACAGCATGATCAAGATGTCTCTTGGTAATTCCCTCAGTGAACAAATGCTGGAGCCATGAGTGGCGAGGAGCAGAAGCATCTGAGCCGGTCGATGATGTGAAAGACAAACAGCTCCCTTCGGCAGAGGTGGTGGAGCCTTGACTGGCTGAAATGGCATGCGTGCCACTGGGTGCTGCTGCTGTTGCTGCGGCGGGATGGGCCACCACATCTGAGACACATTTCTCCCAGACCACTGGATGGTGACGCTGCATATGCTGACGCAGGGCCATGGTGCCAATATTAGGTCCCTGGCCACGCTACACTTTCTGCCCACAGATTCTACATATAGCCATGTTCGCCTTCTCTGGTGTCTTAGCAAAAAAGTGCCACACCATGGAGTAGGTGATTTTATCACCAACGCCCTGAGCTGACTGACTGCTACCGCCGCTGCCTGGGTGAGCCATACGACCAACTTGGTGGCTGAACCAACTTCCGTGAGACGAAAGCTGCCACCCTCTTCTCCCGATGATGATGATGATGATGAAGCTCTTGCTTCACCCGGCTCCCAAGTGCGATCAGCTACATAGTCATCGATTAGTGTTTGCCTGTCACTTCTGTCCTCCTCAATGGTCTCAGTGTGCAGAGCATGACCACTCCCAACATCACCTCCCATGCCACTCTCCACATCACTACTTGTCCGCTTACTGCAAGAAGCAGCGGATGTCTGCCCCACCTCTTTTCTGCTAAGTAGCTGCTCATTGTCCTCAAATAGTTTGTCCTCGCTTTATAGTGGTGCAGAGCCCAGACCACATAGTAGATCTCTGGCTGAGGAAACCGAACGGGACAGAGGCGGGTTAAGGAAAGATGAGTCAAATAGTCTCAAAAAAATGGGAATCTAGCAAGAGAACAAAGAGTGACTTTTAATGACTATATTTACTATTTTGCCATAGGCAAACTTAAACTCTATCAGTTCTCAATCTATAAAGCACTAAAACTTAACTTTTATTATGTATAACATTTAACCTCGATACACACTATTTAAAAACCTGATCTCTAACCGCTCAATTTGTCCCTTTCTAATTGTGAAGGAATAACTCCTTTTCTATTATCAAGTATGGTGGAACACCACCTAATAGCAGAGAAACCCAACGTATACAGTGATCTACTAACTCCAAAAAGGGATCCAAAACATCTTGCTTGGGCAGTCATCCTTAATCTGATGGACATGAAACATATAAGGTTTCCTTGTGACACCCCCTGCAGCGGATAACACAGTAGGTAGAAAATCACAAATTAAAATGTCATACCTGACCTCCCCAACATGTTTCACCAGCTAACTGGCTTCATCAGGGGACAGAGGCCCGGTCCCATGTGGTCTAGCTCATTTCCTTTTATATGATCTTAGGTACACACCCTATTCAGGTGCTCACCAATTGGCCACCAGAGATTCAACAATACCCATTCCCCCTTTTTTTTTCTCTCCTGCATGCATACTGATACTATTTACTGCTGCTGCGTTCTTATAAACAACATTCCTCAGGCAAATTCACCATCTCCATAGCGGGCTTCCGTCCTATCTTACCATGCCGCCCGAGCCCGCGTACTGTACCAATGGACATTTCTGCCTTTACTGTGACGGACTTCCGTCCAACTTCTCTCACATTCTGCGCGGCTCACCTACAACGGACTAAGCGGAATAGGTATTATATTTTACAGCACATTGCTAACTTTATCCCTTCCCATAAACCTTTTCCCCTCTATGTCTAATATGCATATTCATTGGGAATACGTACTCCATTATACGGTACACTGCTATCTTAGAAAACATGGGGAGAAATCCCCTCAAAAGACAAGGGGACATTCCCTTCGACTAGAGAAAAAAGGATTCAATCTCCAGAGGAGAAGAGCGTTCTTCACTGTAAGAACTGTGAATCTGTGGAATAGCCTACCTGAGGAGCTGGTCACGGCAGGAACTGTAGAGAGTTTCAAGAAAGGCTTAGATACCTACCTGGAACTAAAGAATATTAATGCGTACGTAGCCATGTAAAATTCTGGATCCTGGCTGGTGGAGGCTCTGGGGTCAGAGATACGGTCTCCACTGGAGCAGATTGGTTCATGCCTTGTGGGTTTCAAGGTAATTAACCAGTGGTGAGGCTGACATAATGTCCTTGTCTCTCTCCCTTCACCCACATTTCCCCCACCCTTGGTTGAACTTGATGGACACGTGTCTTCTTTCAACCGTACTAACTATGTAACTATGCTGGGGAGCAGAGTTTAAAAGAGTCCCTTGCTTTTCACCCTTTTACCCTCGCACAAGGATCTTGACTTTGCTGCTGGTGACTCTTAGGCCACTACTCCCTATATAGTCACCTACGGTTAGAGCTTATGTTCAAGCATGGTACTAGGGGAGCAGACTAGAAGGGTGGTCCCAGACAAGTTAAACGGCAGAGAAGGTGGAGGTCAAGGCAGGCAGCGGGAGGGTGTGAGATCAGGACCCAGCCAAAGTAAAGAACCAGCAATCAATATATGAGAGGAAGTACACCGAAGATATGACATGGAGTTTGAGGAGGTGTCCCCTTAATACAGCCACATATGAACAGCAATTGGCCAAAGCATATAGGCATCAAACACTGGCCCTTTAAATCTACACAAAAACCACCAGGGAGTAACAGAGCAGACACTGCAGAGAACCTGGGAGCCACACATAGCAGTGAATGGGTAGGCTACTGTGCTTGCAGCCCTGGGGATGAGATGTAGTGCAGCACCTTACACTGGTGGTCACACATGCTCAGTAGATCAGTCAGACCACCTACATCATGTTTTACACACAATGTGGAGTGATTCCTGCACTCATTGCATTCGAAGAGGCTTCTTATCAGCACTGGGCACATGATGTGGATGTTCTAAGATGGAAGCGAAAGACCAAGGGGAGTCAAGACAAGAATGTAACCTCAATATCCAGACACAGGAGCTGTCAGGAAACCGCCCGTGCCCACTTGAGGGTCGACGGCCTGACTTGGGGTGTATTGTGACTTTGCGCTCCCCCTAGGAACTCAGGAAGACCCAGTGAGTGCGAGAGGATACCCCACTCACCCACAACCTTGAACGACTGGGAGAGATCCGTTTACCCACACTGGATAACCAGAGCTCTGTCAGCCCAGTAGACTGCCACCATTTCCTCGTTAGCTATAAGACCGGTCCGTTACAGACTTACAGCAAGGCCAGGAACCAGCCTTGGGTAGCCATATTGCAGAGACCGAGCACAACAGACCCGCGGGATTGGTGATCAAGACAACAGACTAGCCCAGATTAAAGTTTATAGATTTCATTCGCCTTGGAGGGCGCACTAGGCAAACAATATATAGATTGGGGCAGTACTATACAGCTATTGGTCAGAGATGCAAATATGGATGTGGTTACAAAAAGGCAGTAGATGTGTCTATTTACCTTAGGTTAGCCTTGTGCTGGCCTACACCGGGGTGAATGTGCCATGCTGGTTCTGGACGCTCCTGTACGCTCGACGTAAACCCTCTCCAATAAAAACGACACTGGGCAAAGCTGGGTTGCGATTTAAAATCGTGCTGGGACATCCCACGTCGCACCCACTGTCACACTCACTCATGCCCCTCTTGGGGCCCTCACGTTTTTTGGCTGGAACACAAAATGGGCCATGCTGCGGCAGGGCATTGGCGCAGAACTGAGCCAGTGAAACCATCAAAACCATATGGGCCTAACTTACGACCTGGTACCAGACATGACTGTCCTGCACCATGCCGAGTCCAACCTGTGGGACACTTCCTTTCCATGCACCCTACAAACGCGGGAGTGACAGCTAGTTTGAGAAGTTTCATATTTAAAAAATGAAACTGGGGTGGACCTGTGATGAACTGTTCTCCCTTAAATCTTTATGAAATATTGGTGCCTCTCAGACTAGCATGACTCTTTGATCCTGGGGTCTGAGAGCAAATGTGTTAATGATTTTAAATAAGGACCATTTGATGCTGTCGACCTCCTGCTGAGAGGTCTCCTCTCTGGCCTTTGTTAGCTAGGTCTGGCTGTCTTCTGCCTAATTGACGGCTTCCTGTGACGTGTTGTATGGCAGGGAGCTTGGGTAACTTTTGCAATCTGATTGAATTTTACGTTGGGATGACTTGTCTTCTTTCAGCATTTTTTTTGTGACCATTTTCCTCACAGGAGCATTTTATTGAAATGATTGGAGGCAAAAAAAATAGTTCTGGTTTCCAAGATTTATACATCACACTGGTTTCTTAGCTTGGGCATAGAGAAGTGCATATGGGCCTTCACTATGCATAAAATACACCAATTTTTAGCTTTTTGAATCTTTAAAAAAAGTTTAGTTTTTTTCCTACCCATCATATTGCTTCCTGTCATCTCCTCCATTTGAAAGGGTCAGCTGTCATATACCAGGTAGGTTCACATCTCATATTTAGCCTTTGTTTAGAAGACCGGCATGATGGAGGCCACAAGGAGTCTTCCATCAGATGAATGGAGCCCTATGAATACACTTGATGTTTATGCCTGGAGCTATTCCCATCATATACACCAAGCATAGAGCCATAATGGGATGTGAAAACAGCCAAAAAGCAACAAACGTAACCCATGTAAGTGATCATTGGGCTCAGTATGCTCATATGGAGCAACTGGCACCCAGTTAATTACTGCCTGTAATAAATAATATTCCACAATAGAGGGGGAAACTACAGGTAAGCTCCCAAACTAGTTCTGCCAATATCCATAGTGTCACGCCTCCCAAAATGACCCAAACACAGGGGAAGAACCATAGTCTCCATAACTACCCTATACCACTACAGGAAGCATCTGATGTTTAGCATCAAATAAAATCCATAGAATCTCTTTTTCCACTCCCTTCAGTATCAGTCTCCCCATCTCCCTGATGATCTTGCTAACTTGATACCTATAGATTTGATAGAGGTTGGTTATTGTGATCTGTGTTGATATTTGAGACACCTTTGAATTCTCCAATTCAGTGGAGGTTTTCCTATAGTGCTCCTATCCTCACCCATGAGACCTTCTAATCCCCTTCTGACCTACAAGTCACATGCAGTGCTATTTTGTCCATCACATGTGACAGCAGCTGCTTTGCTAACATCCTGCTGGAAGATGGTTTTTCTTACCCTTCAGGAGGTGTAAGGCTCTGTGGTCACCGCTAAGGAGAAGATTTTGTATTTTGTTTTTATTAGTATTATACTGCCGGAATAACCAAAAACACCCAAAAACCTAATAAAAAAAGTCTTCCATGAGTATTTAAATTAAATTGATTTTATTTAACAATATCCTTGACACAAACATATTAAACATGGACAACATGCATAAAAGCATAAAAGCTTACTATTACAAATGCCATAACATCACTGTAGTATAATTATGACATCAAGGACAGTGTCTTTTTTTTTTTCATACAATATTATACCTTCAACAATAAACATAATGAACATCACACAGTCTCTTGCATCTTAATTCAAGTTAGCACTACATCTCAAATATGTCTGCACATAAACAGTAGCAAACCAAACTAAAGTAACTTCCAAAGGTGCAGTGTGTCTCATTCCTCCTCATCGTGGTGCAGGCTCAGGTGCGTGACTCCCCCCTCCCCCGCCATCATACCCAGTGGGCGCGTTTACTCCCACATGCCACCAGATTTCCATCCCAGTATCCCTTAGTCCATGTACTTCCTGTGAGCTTACTCCCGTCTAGCCCATCGGCCTTACTAAGGATCACCTTCCATTGGTAAATCAATTGGGTCACTGCCCGCCAATTGTCTGCTCTGATACCATGAGGTTGACGCAAAACAGCGTCTAATACTGTCTTTGATATCTGTCGGGAGTGTGTCGTCTATGTATCTTTCCCAAAGCTCAAAGAACTTTTTTACCCGTTTTTCCTTTTGCAACGTGGCTTCCACCTAGTCCATGTGCATCCAAAAATTAAGTTTACTTCTAAACAAATCTAACGTAGGGCCCACGGGTTGGAGCCAAACCTGCAAAATAGCTTTGCGTGCTGCCGCTGCCACGATATGTCCCATTCTTTTTACCTGCCTGGGAATTGCCGGGCCTTCCTGTCGCATAACCTCAAATAATGCCCAGGAGGAGTTAGCGACGCATGAAAGGCTCAAAGATTGATTCATGTATTCCGTTATGCGGATCCAAAATTCCTGTATGAGTGGAGAATCCCATAAACAGTGATATAGATCAGCTACTGGTGACCCGCACTTAAAACAATTATCAGTTTGAAACCTGCCCATACGGTATCCCTTGATTGGTGTAAGGTAGGCATTGTGTGTTACCTTCATAAACATCTCCATATATCTAGCCATTGGCAAAAATGTATTTGCGTCAGCGATTGCCTCCAATATCATAGATGTGGAGATATCAGCATCTCGGTCATGCCATTTAGCGAGACCGAAGTTTGATTTGTCATAATCAAGATCCTCAAGGAGGTACTTATAGGTAACAGACAACTGTGCTTTTCTAGTGGGAGGGTTTAAGAGTATACGGTCAAAGGTCGTGTCCCAATCTTCCGGCCGCAGATGTCGCTTTACTTCAGAGACATAACTAGTTGCTTGCACATAATTGAAAAACGGAATTGGAAGTTGACGCTTGTCCATTTTCCACCACTCTCAGTTTCGCCGGGTAGAGCAATTGGAATCGTATTCCATTCTCGTGAAGATGTTGACAGACCGGGTGAAATGCTTTGCGTTTCTGTGACTTGCAGGGAGAAGTCCTGAAACATTAGAATGCGTTCATTCTCCACTCTCAGTTCCCGTAGTTGACGGTACGCTTTAAGGAATCTCTCTTTAATTGTCCAGTTGTGGAATTTAGCAATGACCGGTCGGGGTCTGTTTCTCTGGTCTCCAAAGCTGCCCATACGGTGAACCCTCTCTATGAGGAGGGGATCTTTCGGCGTGTCCAGGCCCAATGAAGTGGCCAGGTTCGTGGTCAATATGAGGATTATGCGTCTGCCGGTACGGCCTCCGGGATGCCAATAAATTGAAGATTGTTGCGCCGAGCGCGGTTTTCCAGGTCATCGATTTTGTTTTGTAAACTGTCGATCAAGGACTGTTGGGTAGATGATGCTCCGTCCAGCCTGGCTACGTTGTCCTCAATAGATGCCGTACGAGATTCCAACTCTACCAGTTTTTGTGAGTTATTGGTGATCTGGGCCAGCGCCGCGTTGATTGAGGCTTGGATAATGTCTATCCTTTTATCCAGAGCAGGGAGTATGAGCCTGGACACCTCCTGTGCCATTGATAGGACTTGTGAGGCCAGCATCTGGGGGTGAAGCAGGGCCGGTAGCCGATGAGGTCGTAGCCTGCAGAGGGTCCCTCCCGCTCGTAGATGGTGGAGTTTGCGCCATGGCAGCAGAACCTTTCGGTTGTACTTTGCTTGGACTTGACTTTTGTTGAGACTGTTTTGTAATTGAGACGGGTGGTACCCTATCTGCAGCCGTCGTCTGAGAGCGTGTGCGTTTAGGTGTAGCAGAAGACTGTACGAATCTTAAATAATTTATACTTCCGCTGAGGGCAATTCAGCAAGAGCTGCAGGTCAGCAGTTCAAATGCCCTACAGGAGTCTCAGGGGGTTTATTATCTTATTCTAGAAGAGATGTGTGTCCTATGCGTGATATTATGAACAGGAACATAGGGGGGGGAGCCCCTGGAATTCTTGGTTGTCACATATCAGACGCGCAGCACTTTTCAACAGTGTACTGTGAGAGTCAGATAGTTGTAACCATATTCAGCAGCAGCAGAGGGCAGCAGAGTCTAAGACACTGGCACACGATTTGAAAGGTGTTCATCTCTTAGGCTCTGTCTCCACTGCAGTGGACAAAAAACGACCTGAAAACGAATTACTAAAAACCTTCATGAAACTGAGTTTTCTGTCCTCTCCTGTCAAAAACAGCTGAAAAAACGTCAGTTTTTTGCCGCGATTTGCGTCTTTTGCCGCGTTTTTTTACAAGCGTTTATTGCTTGTCTTTAAGCCTGTTTTTTTAATGTCTGCATAAATTAAGCAATTGGATGTAACTCCACCCTTCAAAAGGGTAAATAAAGCACATCTTTGTATTTATATGTGATCTTGAAGTCGTTTTACGGATTTTAGTGCTAATAAAGTTATCTTGCGTTTGTGGCAAAAAATACGTTTTTTTACGGATTTTGGCCCTAAATTCCATTTTTTTCTTTAAAATGTCTTTATTAAGCAATACAAAGTTTAGGACATTCACAGCGATTGAAATACAACTTGCAGATTATCAAAAAGGTTCAGATTTAGATATGTTATATCCTTTACACTCTGTACCACCTATTTTCTATTTTATATAAAACAAAACAATAAAGAAGACAACAAAAAAAGGAAAAGGACGTGTCTATTAGAATCCGTCCGAGCCCCTATTTTGCGGACTCACGCCCACTCCTTTGCGCCGAAGTCGCACTGCCTCCAGACGCCAACATCGTGGAGCAAACCATCTGAACGCAGGCGATCCCGGAATACATCGAACCGGGCTGCCCTCCCTGTTAATATAGCTAGGATTGCCAATCTTGGCCTCTTCTTTAGCATTAGGCCATCTTAATGATGGAGAAGACAGAAGCCGCATGAGTACAGTATGCATCATTAGACTCAGACAGAACACAGACACATATCAACATAACAACAAGTGCTCAATTCTCCGGGCCCACCCCCCAGCCCCAGTTTTTAACAGTAGGGTCGCTCCATATAGCACCCCGTATCTGATATCTACATCTCGCCTTAAATTCCATTTTTTAACGGATTTGGGTGCTAAGATCTGCATCTTTACGAATTTAGGCGCTAATAAAGCTATCTCGCTTTTGTCCCCAAAAATACATTTTTTATGGATTTTGACGCTAATAAAGTTATCTCGCGTTTGCCACAAGAAATACATTTTTTTTACGGATTTTGGCGCTAAGATCTGCATTTTTTACGGATTTTGGCGCTAATAAAGTTTTCTCGCTTCTGATGCCAAAAATCAGTTTTTTACAGTTTTTGCGCAAGAATCCATTTTTACGGATTTTGGCGCTAAAATACTTTTCTTTTTTGGGCGCTTTTTTGGTGATTTTGGCGCTTATAAAATTAAGAAAAGGATTTTAGTGTAAAAAACGTCCATAAAAAAACGCCATTTTAGCGTCAGAAGTGAGAACTTTATTAGCGCCACAATATGTAGAGAAAAGTATTTTAGTGCCAAAATCCGTAAAAAAAGAATTTTTTGCGTTAGAGGCGAGATAACCTTATTAGCGCCAAAATATGTTAAAAAAAGGATTTAGCACCAAAATCCGTAAAAAAACGGATTCTGGTGCCAAAATCCGTACAAAAACGTATTTTTGGTGTCAGAAGCAAGAGAACTTTATTAGCGCCAAAATATGGTAAGAAAAGGATTTTAGCACCAAAATCCGCAAAAAAATGGATTCTGACGCCAAAATCCGTAAAAAAACGTATTTTTGGTGAAAAATATATGAATTGCGCAAAAATCGTTAGCGACCAAAGCATCATCATTTTATTACAAAAGGTACAAACAAGGACACATCAGACACTTGGATGCAGATTTGATCAGGTATAACCTTTATTAACACCCGCTATAGGTCGGACTTGGGTCTCCTGGGAGGGTTTTCATTGAAAAATCACGGCAAAAAACGTCACGAAAACGCGCCAAAAGACGTCCATCGCTTTCCATAGACTCCTGTAGTAAATTTTCTGCTCTGGCATTTTTTAGAACATGTTGCAAAATACGAACAGTAAAAAAAAAAAGAGCAGAAAACAGAAGCTCAGTGTAGACAGCAGGAAGGTTTTACATTAGAGTCTATGGGAGAGGATTACCGTCGTTTTTCCAGCGTTTTTAGAAAACGAAAAAACGGACGTGCTATGTAGACATAGCCTCAGCACTCCAGCAGGTGGCAGTAAAGTTTTCTCCAGTTAAGATAACAGTTCACAGTAGCAAGAAAGCTTGTGGTTGTTGTAATTATATGCAAACAATGATGGAAGAGAGATAAGGAAACGTCCAGCTCTCTGTGGTCCCCTCGGACTATGACTACCAGCACTGTCCAACAATTAAAGTAGTAGATGACCTGTATGATAGAGGCAGTTAAATTGAGTAACGTCGCTGCCCAGTAGGACGCTGCAGTGGTCAGGCTGTGTCACCAGACACTCAGTGGGCAGCAAGGGAAGAGTTGGCACCAGGTTCTCAGCCAAATATTAAAGCCTATATTCGGCCCAACCCACTTTCTGGTTAGGAGGGCTGCAGCCCCAAAGTCAAGGGTCCCTTTAACAGAGCAGTATAACCCCTCAGTGGCCGTACTCACTGTCCATCCACTGCGCGGCACAGGCTCCGGTGCAGAGTGTTGCCCGCTGCAGTCCTGGGGTCATCAGTCACCGCAATGCTGTTCCCTTGTCGCAGAGGATCTGCTCCTCGCTGTTTTCTTCGGGCGTCTCCGCACCTCTCGTTCTTGTCGCTCACCCACTGTACTGCTCCGGCATCCGCCGCTCCGGAATCCCGCTGAGCCCGCCAGTCGCACGGGCTTCCACAGCTCTCGGCGCGAACCACCGCGCCATGTCCCTGCACGCTCTCCACGCCAAGCGGGAAGGGGAAGTGTTTCCTACGGGCGCTTCGTCTCCGAACTGTCGGGGTTCACTGCAGCACCGCGCCGTCTCTCCACTCCGTCTCTCAGGCTGCAGTTCTCTAGGGTGGGGGGCAGGGCCCAGCTTCTGTACTCTCTGTGTGCGCCATGGTTCTCAGTAAAGATGGCGCCTGAGCCTCTGGTAATAGGCCCCTCGCAGTATATTTTACCGCCGCGGACTCCCGGGGAATTTTCAACAAATAGCTCCAGGGCCGGGTGTCCCACCGTCTCCGCAAGTGTCTCCTGTAAGATGGCAATCTTAAGGATCCGGATGCCAGGTTTTTCACGTGCGCATTCTCACAAACTTGTCCTCAGGAGGCGTGAGGTAAAAGGGGGCCAGGCCGCGATGGTCCCGCCGCCGGGAATTCGAGTATTTAATTAAAAGAAGTGTCACAATTTATTTATATAAGTGCTGCACTAATGGTTTTGAATGGGCCAAGGTGTGACAGCAGAGGGCGAGCCAATTTTTTCTTTAAAATTTGCATTTTATCAAGTCAAGGCGTTCATGTCACATACATCTCAGTAGGACTTTATCCTGGACTTTGCAATGAAAGTCTATTATTCTAAAGAACACTAATCTAAAGGTTATATTTTAGTTATATAGAGTAGGATACATTGAAGTAAGAATTGGTTTTAAAGATTGATTTGAGGAGTGGAGTGTGTTGATTGAATAATCTATACCGCTATTTTTCAATTGATTGTCCTACGAGTATTCTCAAATGGTACAATACTTACTTTGGCTTAAAAAGTGTGGTCGTAGGTTTCCAGAAGAAGCCATGTGTGAAACCATTCAGATGGGAATGTTATAAACTTGTCTACTGTGTGGTTTACAACAAAAAAATTAAAATTAAAAAAAACCCTCAAAACTCATGGAATCTATTGTTTATATTAACAGAAAATTCCACAAGGAAGTCTGGAGAACACGCTATGTTATCTCTAAATGGTAAAGTAGAAGATGGAGAGATCATGCAGCACTCTTCAGACGAAAACCTAATTACTATTAATGTACATCCAGGACTTCAGAGGACAGATCTATCTTCTAATGCTCATATCATGAATGAACCTTCAGCAGATCAATCAGAGATATGTTACTCCAAAGTGAAAGGACAGGAAGGCTGGTAAAAGGATTCAATGTGGTAAGAAGGGGTTTTTTCTAACAAAAAGATCAAGATCTTTCTACACAGCGGTCGCGAAAATCACACTCAGAGAAAAACTCCCAGTGTAAGAATATGGGAAAAGCTTTAAAACATAAATCAAAATTTGTTAAACATTAAAGGTGTCACACAAAATGTAAGATAAATCATATTCATGATCAGAAAATGTGGCAAAAGCTTAATGTAAATCAAGTCTTGTTAAACATCAGCGACTTCACACAGGAGAAACAACCGTATTCTTGGCTCAGAAGCCGGGAAATGTTTTTAGACAAAAGGCAGGATCTATTGAAACACATAAGAATTCACACAGAGAGAAGCCATATTCCTGTTCAGAATGTGGGATATGGTTTTAAAACATAAATCAAATCTTAGTTACACATGTGAGAAATCACACAGAGACAAACCATATTCATGTTCATAGATGTGAAATAGCTTTAATCGTAAACTACTACTTGTTAGAATCTTAAGAGACTCACAACAGCGCGACAGGCCTTTTCCTGCTCAGAATGTGATAAAAGCTACTACACTAGGAAATTTGAACTTGAATACATGAGAGAACTCACCACAGGAGAGAAAGCAGTTTTCCTGCTAGAATGTGAAAAAGCTTATAGTAAATCACAACTTTTTATACATGAGAGAAACTCACACAGACAAAAGACCATTTTCATGTTTCAAAATGTTGGGAAAAGCTACACTATAAGAATCCGAACTGTAAAACATGAGAGAAGCGCCACATAGGATAGAAGCCGTTTCTTAGCTCAGTAATGTGGTAAAAACATTATGTATATCACATTTATTAGACATGAGAGAACTCACACAGGAGAGAAGCCATTTTCCTGCTCAGAATGTGGGAAAAGGTTTCATATTAAATCACATCTTGTTATACATGAGAGAACTCACACAGGAGAGAAACCATTTTCTTGCTCAGAATGTGGGAAAAGCTTTAGTAGTAAATCACAACTTGTTATACATGAGAGAACTCACACAGGAGAGAAACCATTTTCTTGCTCAGAATGTGGGAAAAGCTGTAGTAGTAAGTCATATCTAGTTATACATGAGAGAACTCACACAGGAGAGAAACCATTTTCTTGCTCAGAATGTGGGAAAAGCTTTAGTATAATCACAACTTGTATACATGAAGACTCACACAGAGAAAACGTTTTCTTCGCTCAAATGTGGGAAAAGGTTTCATATGAAATCACATCTTGTTATACATGAGAGAACACACACAGGAGAGAAACCATTTTCTTGCTCAGAATGTGGGAAAAACTTTAGTAGTAAAGCAAATCTTGTTAAACATAAGAGAACTCACACAGAGAGAAACCGATTATTTCTTGCTCAGAATGGTGGAAAAGCCTGTATTAGTAAATCACAACTTTTTATACATAGAGAACTCACACAGGTAGGCGGAAACCATTTTACTTAGCTCAGAATGTGGAAAAAGCTTTAGTAGTAAATCACAACTTGTTATACATGAGAGAACTCACACAGGAGAGAAGCCGTTCTTTTGCTCAGAATGTGGGATAAGCTTTAATAGGAAATCACGTCTTGTTAGACATGAGACAACTCACACAGGAGAGAAGCATTTTATTTGCTCAGAATGTGGGAAAAGCTACAGTAGGAAATCAGAACTTGTTATACATGAGAGAACTCACACAGGAGAGAAGCCATTTTCATGTTCAGAATGTGGGAAAAAGTTCTATGGGAAATCACAACTTGTTAGACATGAAAGAAATCACACAAGAGAGAAGCCATTTTCATGTTCAGAATGTGGGAAAAGGTTCTATAAGAAATCAGACCTTGTTATACATGAGAGAACTCACACAGGAGAGAAGCCGTTCTTTTGCTCAGAATGTGGGAAAAGCTTTAGTAGTAAATCCAAACTTGTCATACACGGGAGAACTCACACAGACGAGAAGCCATTTTCCTGCTCAGAATGTGGGAAAAGTTTTTATAGGAAACCACAACTTGTCATACATGAGAGAACTCACACAGGCGAGAAGCCATTTTCCTGCTCAGAATGTGGGAAAAGCTTTTATAGGAAACCACAACTTGTCATACATGGAGAGAACAACACAGGAGATAACCCGTTTCATGCTTCCAGAATGTGGGAAATCTTTTGCAGAAAATGTAAACTGTTATACATGATAAACTCACACAGGGAGACATCTATTGTGATGTTCGTTAACACCCCTTCCTACCAGGTGAAATCATACTGTTATTGTTTTCATCATTTTATTCCAGCAGATACCCGCTGCTAACAGCAAGGTTTGAGGCCAACTCTGATCCCTGCTGTTTAACCATTTAGACTCTGTGGCATATACATGAATGAGGAATGGTGCTGTGCACTCTTCCTTCCTCTGGTCTCCCTGATCAGTTACTTCCATAGCTGCCGTATTAGCACTTCTATTACTTCCTGGCTTGGACAGGAAGTAATAGAACCGCTATCTTGGTACACCCTTCTGCATTATTTTTATAATTCAGAATAGTGTACAAGCAAAGGACCAAAGCTGTGGTTTTCTGATCATGCTCATAAAATTGGAGTAAAATGTGATTAAAATGTCACATGTATCGCAAAATGATATAAATTAAAATGTCACTTCAGCCTGCAAAAAACTGAGTTCTTGGCTGCAGGAAATGGTGTTGCAGTACTGAAACATAACAAAAATTCTACATGTTTGATATCACCAGAATTGTACCAAACTGCAGAATACAAATCATTTATACTGAAGAAAGAACGCCATAAACACAAAACCCCTGCAACAACGGTGCATTCACATTTTACCCTTTTTAGAGTTTTTGGGTGGGTTTCCCAGTACATTCTTTGGCATGGTCTTTTGCACTATTAAAATTACATCTTATCCCACAAAAAGCAAGCCCTCATATGTCTATGTAGATGGGGAAAATAAAAAAAAATGATGGCTTGTGAGGGATTTCTAGGGTTGGGCAGGAGGTTCCAGTGTGGGGACGCCCTTCTCAATAGAAGTTATTTTAATAGGATTCATGTTTATGTTGTAGATCTTCATATTTGAAATTTTGTGGCAAATCCTATTGTATAATTGGTGGTTTTCAAATTCATTGTTACAAAATTGTTTTTTTGTTGCAAACTATGAGATTATTCCTGCTCCCTGTTCCGTCTCAGTGGCACCATCATCCTCATTAGTAGTCCATAGTCCTGCTCATTTAGTTATTTATATAAATACCAAGAGCAATGCCTTGGTCCATGATGGATGAGTACATGGCGACCACTCATCCTGGACACTAGAAGGTTGCTTTGCTACTGTGCCTTCTTGGTAGTTTTCTAGCTACGAAACGAGATATCCTGAATCTCAAATCAGTCACATTCTAGTTGTTAAATAATCCTAGTGAGCCCATCAGGAGAGACAACAGGAGGCTCAGTGATTCAATAAGCAAGAAGAAGAGGAAGACAATACTATGTATATATAGTATAACAAATAGTAATAATGATAAGCTGATAATATAAAATCATATAGAAAATAGAATATCATATAGATAAGAAATATAAACTTTTCTTATCCTTTGAACTGTTCCTTATTTTTAAACTTCAGTTTATTTTATTGATATTTTATGCGATGGAGCAATACAAAATAGCCAGTATTTGTCAAGTATAAAGAAAATGATCCGTGCTTTGTCAAATTTTTTAGTTTTTACCTGAAGGTACTTCAACACACTGTGTTTGCGGCAAGCAGATGTGATATTTGTCCACTTTTAATACAGTTACATGTCGCCAGCACTCATCGTCATCAGCTTACTTATAATACAGGCCTCCGACTACAGATGTAATTATGGCAATTGTCACAATTAATATAGCTTTAATGTTAACAACTCTGAATCTTCTCTATAATTGTCAAATTTTTCTTCTATTAGCAAAGACGCACATGTTGTATCTGTGTTCCTTCACACTGGGGAAGCCCGTCTTGGGTAACCAAAAGTGCCAAAATTGGGGACAAAAACCCCAAAAATTAAACACTCTTTTTGCACAATCACGTGGGGCGAGAAGAGGAAAAAAATTTTCAGGGAAAAAGTTTAAAATCAATTATTAAGATTCTAGGGAAAAAATGGTTGAATTTTTCCCCCCCGTAGCCCCCTTATGTGCCCCAAATAATGTAAGGTGTCGGGATCAGCACCTTTACCCCCCCTGGGGCTTAGGGGACAGGTTAAACTATGAGTCCTCTTAATAGACAAAGGCAAGGTAAAAGGGGATAATCATCGTGTAAATGGGTGAAAATTTTAAAATACACTGCCACAAAAAAAGTTTTTTGGAAAAATTTTGGCTTTTGGTTTAAAATTTCAGGATGAAAAATAACATTTTTTTTAACTTTTTTTTTAATATGACTAAAACTCTCCCCCCTTTAAGGGTGCACTTTTCCAAAATGTTCAAATTTTTCAGGGGCTTTCTGCAAAAACTACTGATCTCTTTACAGGAAATTTAAAAGGGGAATGTATCACTTTACAGTTTAAGGGTGTTTTTTCTTGAAAAAATTGATTTCTCTCCCGTTTTTCCCGAAATCCTGGGCGTTTTTTAAAAATCCCAGCTGGAAATTTTTTTTTAACTGAAGGGGGGTGACAAAATCCCCCCCTTTACCCGGTTTTTATGGTTCGCTTTTTCCAAAATTTAAGTGTCTCCCCCCCACTCCCCCTGGGGAAGTCCACATGTCACTTTTCCTTCGCTTGCAATCTTATTTTGTAAAAAGCTGTTTTACAAAACCACAGCCCTAAATTCTTTTAGGGCAGTCTTTTATGAAATCAGAGCATGATCTCTTTTTCCTTTTCACAGCTGGAGGGTTTGTTTTCAATTGAAAACCCGTTTCTATGAAGTCTTCCAGGCCCCCAGATCCAGAAAGGCAAAAGAAGTGGACGTCCGTTGACTTCAGCATACACTGATGACCACTTCATTGTAACCAATGCCCTACGGAACTGGATCATGAATGCCGCTCAACTCAGGCATATTTAAGGGAGGTAAGAGGCACCAGGGGTCACTTTCAGGTCATTCGTAATCATTTACATGAGTGTGGTATACTAGACAACCGGCAAGGGAACCTGACCTGGCTGATGGATAGTGCTCTCCAAGACGTCTTCAATATCATTGTCAGCCATCATTTCTACTCAGAGTGAAATCGACTGAACAGCACTGAGGAGCACTGGTTCCTCCTCCAGAGTAGATGCCACTATGGAGTATAAAAGGGGAGCCGCTGTCAGGGCCCAGCAGAGACAAGCTGACATGGAAATGAGTACGGAGATCCGGAGCCAGAGCCCAAGAAACTCAGAGCCTAGAAGAGTCAACCAGCGTAGTTTGTTTTACAGTCTCACAGTCCCGGTTTGACTGTGTGTTGAGTCCTATAAGCTTCTGCAGCTCTGCCATCTCATAGCCCCATCAACAAAAGTGTCTCCAGTAGGGTGAACTGCTGTTCAATGTCCTGGATGAAGCACTGCCCAGCCCCAGTTAACTAATTTAATGGTTTAAAGTCCTTCTGGATTACTATGCAGTCACCCCAGATTCGAGCTCAGTTCTGAGACATTCCCTGCACTGAGGGAGGGTCCTTTAGGATGTATGCCCATCAGATGTCCCAGGCATGTCGTCAATGGCTGAAAGCAGAACAGGCATTTACCATGTACAACATTCTGCAAATCTTTCTGAAGGAACAGTTTTATGCCCCGTGTCCACCAGAACGGATCCAGTAATGGAGGCAACCCACACTGGACAAAATCTGCGGCCCTGGTTGCCAAGGTGTGTACCAACAAGCCCCAATTGAAGAGATTGCTGGGGGATAAACTGCACCTTGCCCCAGCTCCTAGGTTACCTCCAGTCCTACAAACTCCTCCACCACTCAGAAGGCAGGTGACCACCCTACCAAGCAATCCAAGGGCCCCACTCTTCTGTCAACCTAGAGTGACCTCTGAGAGGAAATGCTATAGGTGTGGTCAGCTGCCCCATAGGAAATTCAAGAGAACCTAGACCTCCAGCCCCTTGTCCTGTCCAGCCCATGCACTCCACGTGGTCTGAGGACAAGCTATCCCCAACAGAGTAGACGGCAGAACCTTACACTATGGGGGCACCTCCTTGGGTATATGGCATACAGCCCCTAGAGCAGGATGTCTTATTTAATGGGCGCAAAAGTGACTGGCTTCAGAGACACTGGGGCCTTCCTGACCATCGCTGACCCACGGGTGGTTCCTTTGAAAGCTGTTCATCAAGATCCAGGAAACCCTACTGAACAGGCAGAAGGTACTTGGAAATTTATACAGACAGGTTCTGTATATTTGGACTATGGGGAAAAACTGAGCTGGATTGGAGATTGAAGTTATGGTGACCTTCCTGCTGATGTTCTCCTTGGAAATGACATCGAGCAACTGCAACGCCATTATGTAGGAGCCGTCGCCCAATGGGAAATGGCTCAAGCACCAATGTTTATGAACTCAGCAGCTGACAAGGAAATGTTTCGGGAGAGATTTGAAATGTTTTCAGCAGAAGAATATTTTCTCCCCAGAAGAATATGACCGCGCTCTGGACTTGATATATGGACAATGGACTGTGGACAATCCTGGACTGCAAGTGAGGTGGTCAGAGGACGTGTAGGCCCCATGACCAGCTCACTTACTATAGGGGGAAGAGCTTGTGACGGTGTAGATTGTTATATTATGATAGTGTGTGATGGAAATATTATTCTTTATTGTTATTACATTGTATCTATGTATTTCCTGTTCTGCAGCGGCTGAGGTGTAGTATGAGGTTCTGCAGCAGCTGAGGTGTAGTATGATGTTCTGCAGCGGCTCAGGTGTAGTATACGGTTCTTCAGTGGCTCAGGTGTACTATGAGGTTTTTCAGTGGCTCAGGTGTACTATGAGGTTCTGCAGCGGCATAAGTGTAGTATGCGGTTCCGCAGCGGCTCAGGTGTACTATGAGGTTCTGCAGCGGCTCAGGTGTAGTATGAGGTTCTGCAGCGGCTCAAGTGTAGTATGAGGTTCTGAAGCGGCTCAGGTGTACTATGAGGTTCTGCAGCGGCTCAAGTGTAGTATGCGGTTCTGCAGCGGCTCAGGTGTAGTATGCGGTTCTGCAGCGGCTCAAGTGTAGAATGAGGTTCTGCAGCGGCTCAAGTGTAGTATGAGGTTCTGCAGCGGCTCAAGTGTAGGACGAGGTTCTGCAGCGGTTCAAGTGTAGGACGAGGTTCTGCAGCGGCTCAAGTGTAGGATGAGGTTCTGCAGCGGTTCAAGTGTAGGATGAGGTTTTGCAGCGGTTCAAGTGTAGGATGAGGTTCTGCAGCGGCTGAGGTGCAAGATGAGATTCTGCAGCGGCTCAGGTGCAAGATGAGATTCTGCAGCGGCTGAGGTGTTCTATGAGGTTCTGCAGTGGCTCAGGTGTACTATGACGTTCTGCAGCGGCTCAGGTGTACTATGACGTTCTGCAGTGGCTCAGGTGTACTATGAGGTTCTGCAGCGGCTCAGGTGTACTATGACGTTCTGCAGTGGCTCAGGTGTACTATGAGGTTCTGCAGCGGCTCAGGTGTACTATGAGGTTCTGCAGCGGCTCAGGTGTACTATGAGGTTCTGCAGCGGCTCAGGTGTACTATGACGTTCTGCAGCGGCTCAGGTGTACTATGACGTTCTGCAGCGGCTCAGGTGTACTATGACGTTCTGCAGCGGCTCAGGTGTACTATGAGGTTCTGCAGCGGCTCAGGTGTACTATGACGTTCTGCAGCGGCTCAGGTGTACTATGACGTTCTGCAGCGGCTCAGGTGTACTATGACGTTCTGCAGCGGCTCAGGTGTACTATGACGTTCTGCAGTGGCTCAGGTGTACTATGACGTTCTGCAGTGGCTCAGGTGTACTATGACGTTCTGCAGTGGCTCAGGTGTACTATGACGTTCTGCAGCGGCTCAGGTGTACTATGACGTTCTGCAGCGGCTCAGGTGTACTATGACGTTCTGCAGCGGCTCAGGTGTACTATGTCGTTCTGCAGCGGCTCAGGTGTACTATGTCGTTCTGCAGCGGCTCAGGTGTACTATGTCGTTCTGCAGCGGCTCAGGTGTAGTATCTTCCAAATTATCTTCTTGCTTATTGTATAATTAGAGGACACTTGGGGCTGAAGTTTGTGATGCTGCTGCACCTGCCCCCCTCCTCCCCTGCAGGAACCCTCCATGCTCGCTATAAAGAGGAGGGCCCCAGGACGGCTTCTTCTGCCTCTCAGCCCTGACTGTACTAAGAAGATGTGCAAGCAACAGCACCGAGCAGCAGGAACCCAAATCTCATCCATCAGAGCGATCACAGCGATCCCCGAATTATCAGATCCGGAACTGCAAAAAACAAAGCATTAAAACTAACCCTGCTGCATATGGGGCCCCAAAGCAGACGGATGTCACTGCACCTCTGCTAACCCTACTGTGTATGGGGCCTGGAGCAATCGGATGTCACTGCACCTCTGCTAACCCTACTGTGTATGGGGCCTGGAGCAATCGGATGTCCCTGCACCTCTGCCAACCCTACGGGTTATGGGGCCCCCGGAGCAGACGGATGTCACTGAAACCTCTGCTAACCCTATGTTTTATGGGCCCGGAGCAGACGGATGTCATGAAACCCTCTGCTAACCCTACTGTGTATGTGGCCTCGGAGCAGACGGATGTCACTGCACCTCTGCTAACCCTACTGTGTATGGGGCCTGGAGCAATCGGATGTCCCTGCACCTCTGCTAACCCTACTGTGTATGGGGCCCAGAGTAGACAGATGTCACTGCCCATCTGCTAACCCTACTGTGTATGGGGCTCTGAAGCAGATGGATGTCACCGCACCTCTGCTAACCCTACTGTGTATGGGGTCTGGAGCAATCGGATGTCACTGCCCCTCTTCTAACCCTACTGTGTATGGGGCCCTGGAGCAGACGGATGTCACTGCACCTCTGCTAACCCTACTGTGTATGGGGCCCAGAGCAGACGGATGTCACTGCACCTCTGCTAACCCTACTGTGTATGGGGCCCTGGAGCAGATGGATGTCACTGTCATGTCAGACCTTGTTTGGTCTCTGACTCGCTCATGGTTTCACCCACCGTGCCAGCCCATGGAGTACGGGAAGGAGACCTCAAACAGGTTGTCATACTTGCAGAGCAGTCGCTTCATGATGGAAGCCAAACCTGGAAATAGAAGACGGACATCACAGCAATCTGGAACAATGTGTCAGGGAGTCCTACCCCGCAACACCAACAAATTCCGAAACGTATGAGGTTCAGGGGAGCGGGGCCAGGAGTACAGAGGGAGCAATGTTATAGCGGTAACCTGGACCTCAGAGGAGGAATTGGGAGACAGGATATGAAAAGGTAGCAGTGGATCTAGACGGGGGGCAGAGCGAGGACCACCAGGTAAGAGCAGGGGTAAATGAGGGACTTCCAGGTAAGAGCAGGGGTAAGCGAGGGACCCAAGGTAAGAGGAGGGGTAAGCAAGGACCCCCAGGTAAGAGAAGGGGTAAACGAGGACCCCCAGGTAAGAGGAGGGGTAAGCGAGGACCCCCAGGTAAGAGAAGGGGTAAACGAGGACCCCCAGGTAAGAGGAAGAGTAAGCAAGGACCCCCAGGTAACTGCTAGCAGTTTTGAATGCTTGCAACTTTTTTGATCACTTTTATTCAAATTTTTAAGCGACGTGAAATGACCAAAAAACACAATTTTGCCATTTGGAATATTTTTTTCTTCTCCAGTGTTCAGCGTACGGGATAAATGATGTTATATTTTTATAGATCAGACTTTTTTGGATGCGCGATACCAAATATGTGTAACTTTTTTATTATTTTATTGTTTTTATTTGTAAAATGGCGAAAGGCGGGTGGAGGCCTTCACAAGGCTTTCTACTGCCATGTCCAGGCATCGGATCCCCGTAGTTACACTGCAGGGACTCCGTTCACAGTGAAGAACGGTGCGTGGCACCGTTTTTCATTCATTTAGACGCCGCAGCCATCTTTGCCGCGGTATCTAAAGGGTTAAACAGCGAGGGTAGGCAGCGCCACCCTCCCCTCACGCTGTAACCGCCGGATATTAGCTGCGATTAGCTGCTAACACCGGTGGCTGTGCGGCGGGAACATACTCATACGTTAAGGGGTTAAGCTTTGAATCATCTGATTTTATGTTTGTGTGAGTTTCTTCCTTTTTTCTTTTTAAATTACAACTTATTAAATTCAACATCTATATGCAACAATAAAGAAACACATAAATCAAATACCGTAAGTGCCAGAATAAATACATCTTAATCATCATAACACAACTTGCTCGGCATTTACAACCTGAATTCATTGAACAAACCAAAAGAAAAAAGGTGATCATGTCCTCAAGTGGGATTTTCTAAATAGTCTAATCCAAATTATATGTTAAAAACAAGATTAAAAGAACCAATATTTTTAACATCTTTTTATACATGTAACAATTTTTTTTATTATATCACTAAACATGTCATTTATGAAGTGTTTAAGAAGAATAGTACAGTAGTTAAATCCTCGTTCTATAAAATATAAACTAATCAAACAATTAATAGTACGTTTTTAAACTGGCCTTTTATCATCAATTTGTCCCTTCTAGTGGGTGAAATGTCATCTTGTCCATAAGCGCTTGCTAGCAATGGCCATTTCCTTTTGTGTCAAAGAGTATGTACGGCCCGTCATGGTGGAGTATGTACGGCCCGTCATGGTGGAGTATGTCCGGCCCGTCATGGTGGAGCGCGTCCGGCCCGTCATGGTGGAGTGCGTGCGGCCCGTCATGGTGGAGTGCGTCCGGCCCGTCAGGGTGGAGTATGTCCGGCCCGTCATGGTGGAGCGCGTCCGGCCCGTCATGGTGAAGTACGTCCGGCCTGTCACGGTGGAGCGCGTCCGGCCCGTCACGGTGGAGCACGTCCGGCCCGTCATGGTGGAGTATGTCCGGCCCGTCACGGTGGAGTACGTCCGGCCCGTCATGGTTATCTGTCAGTTAATATCTGATTTTTGTTAACTTTTAAAATTTCTGGTTTTCTTGGATGCACAAAGGATGGCGCTGGACCGGAAGGACGCAAAAAAGTCAATTCTACTTCTTCATTTTCACCATCTTTGGAGAGTACAGGAGCCACCAGCGCCGAACACACTCGCCAGCATTGTAGCTCCCTTGATGACTGTGTAGAGACTACGGTTTGTTCAAGAGTGAACATGTCAGGACATGAAAGCTCTGAAGCTGTTTCTTAGGGTATGTTCACACTGCGTCTTGCGTCCATGTGAACATCCACTTTTGTGATGCGCGTCTGGGGCCATCTGAACGGACCCGGACATGCATCTAACAATTAGCATTGTGTTTATCACTGCCGGCAATGGGAGACACACAGCGGCGTTCACATGAGCGATCACTGATGAGTATTTGCATCGCGTCTGTCCGATCCGTCTTTATGATGTGCTCCAAGCATTGACATGTTATTACTTGGAGCGCATCTGACCCAGACACGCATCACAAAAGTGGATGTTCACACGGAGACAAGACGCCGTGTGAACATACCCTTTACTTCCTGACTCTGCGGTGGGCAGATGCTTCACATGATTGACAGGGCTGCTGGCCTGTCATCTGCTCTGCATTCACTGTCTATCATTCTCAGGTTGAGCCCTAACAAAGCTTTCTCCTCTCTCCTCTCCTGCTTCTAAGCTATAAAATAATACAGTCATATCTAAAAATCCTGGATTATTTGGTAAATATAGACCCCGCACTTATAGACCACAAGCTGAACAGATCTGAATTCAAGATTTTCGAATTGACACCGAAATAAAAATATTTTTAAATATGATCCCAACTTGAATTTTGGTACAGATGCGGCTGGGCGCATAGCAGGCACATGTGCATTTTTGGAAATTTTTAAATTAAACGTTTTTTTTCGGAAATGCGTTTTACAATTTTGCGTTCACATGAGTAAAATATTAACAAAGATACTCTTGTGACCTATCTGGTGAAAGCCTGTACAGTTCTGAGTAGAATGGGGTTTATTTTGTTTCTCTATCTTTTTTCTAGCCCGAGATATGATAAAAAATGTAAAGGCAAGCAACACCCAAATTCACACTTTTTCTGAACTTTGAAAATCAATTAAAAATCAAAAAAATTCTAGAATTTTTTTTCTTCACATTTTGTATTCTCTGAGACACTACTACCAAATAACAAAATCTCAAAATAATTAAAAATATAGAGGTAAAAATCATTGGTTCACTTGACATGGAACGACCCTGAGGTGATAGAGGTTACACATCACTCCAAAGTAACCATGAGGTTATAGAGGTTACACATCGCTCCACAGTAACACTGAGGTTATAGAGGTTACACATCGCTCCACAGTAACATGAGGTTATAGAGGTTACACATCGCTCCACAGTAACAATGAGGTTATAGAGGTTACACATCGCTCCACAGTAACAATGAGGTTATAGAGGTTACACATCACTCCACAGTAACAATGAGGTTATAGAGGTTACACATCACTCCACAGTAACATGAGGTTATAGAGGTTACACATTATTCCACAGTAACAATGAGGTTATAGACATCACTCCACAGTAACAATGAAGTTATAGAAGTTACACATCCCTGCACAGTAACAATGAGGTTATAGAGGTTACACATCGCTCCACAGTAACAATGAGGTTATAGAGGTTACACATCGCTCCACAGTAACATGAGGTTATAGGGTTAACATCGCTCCACAGTAACAATGAGGTTATAGGGGTTACACATCGCTCCACAGCAACAATGAGGTTATAGAGGTTACACATCGCTCCACAATAACATGAAGTGATAGAGGTTACATATCGCCACACAGTTGCAATGAGGTTATAAAGGTTAAACATCACGTCTTAGCAACAATGAGGTTATAGAGGTTCGACATCGCTCCACAGTAACAATGAGGTTATAGAGGTTACACATCGCTCCACAGTAACATGAGGTTATAGAGGTTACACCTCGCTCCACAATGACAATGAGGTTATAGAGGGTACACATCGCTCCACATTAACCATGAGGTTATAGAGGTTATAAATCACTCTACAGTAACAATGAGGTTATAGAGGTCACATATCACTCCACAGTAACATTGAGGTTGTAGAGGTTACACATCGTTCCACAGTAACAATGAGGTTATAGAGGTTACACATCACTCCACAGTAACAATGAGGTTATAGAGGTTACACATCACTCCACAGTAACAATGAGGTTATAGAGGTTACACATCACTCCACAGTAACAATGAGGTTATAGAGGTTACACATCACTCCACAGTAACAATGAGGTTATAGAGGTTACACATCACTCCACAGTAACAATGAGGTTATAGAGGTTACACATCGCTCCACAGTAACATGAAGTTATAGAAGTTACATATCGCTCCACAGTAACAATGAGGTAATAGAGGTTACACATCGCTCCACAGTAACAATGAGGTTATAGAGGTTACACATCACTCCACAGTAACAGGAGGTTATAGAGGTTACACATCGCTCCACAGCAACAATGAGGTTATAGCGATTACACATACCTCCACAGTAACAAGAAGGTTATAGAGGTTACACATCACTCCACAGTAACAATGAGGTTATAGAGGTTACACATCGCTCCACAGAAACATGATGTTATAGAGGTTACACATCACTCCACAGTAACAATGAGGTTATAGAGGTTACACATCGCTCCACAGTAACAATGAGGTTATAGGGGTTACACATCGCTCCACAGTAACAATGAGGTTATAGAGGTTACACATCGCTCCACAGTAACAATGAGGTTATAGAGGTTACACATCGCTCCACAGTAACAATGAGGTTATAGAGGTTACACATCGCTCCACAGTAACAATGAGGTTATAGAGGTTACACATCGCTCCACAGTAACAATGAGGTTATAGAGGTTACACATCGCTCCACAGTAACAATGAGGTTATAGAGGTTACACATCTCTCCACAGCAACAATGAGGTTATAGAGGTTACACATCGCTCCACAATAACATGAAGTGATAGAGGTTACATATCGCTCCACAGTTGCAATGAGGTTATAAAGGTTAAACATCACTTCTTAGCAACAATGAGGTTATAGAGGTTCGACATCGCTACACAGTAACAATGAGGTTATAGAGGTTACACATCACTCCACAGTAACATGAGGTTATAGAGGTTACACATCACTCCACAGTAACATGAGGTTATAGAGGTTATAGAGGTTACACATCGCTCCACAGTAACATGAGGGTATAGAGGTAACATCGCTCCACAGTAACATGAGGTTATAGAGGTTACACATCACGCCACAGTAACAATGAGGTTATAAAGGTCACACATCACTCCGCAGTAACAATGAGGTTATAGAGGTTACACATTATTCCACAGTAACAATGAGGTTATAGAGGTTGTACTTCGCTCCACAGTAACAATGAGGTTATAGAGGTTACACATCACTCAACAGTGACAATGAGATTATAGAGGTTACACATCACTCCACAGTAACAATGAGGTTATAGAGGTTACACATCACTCAACAGTAACAATGAGGTTATAGAGGTTACACATGATTCTACAGTAACAATGAGGTTATAGAGGTTAGAAATCACTTTACAGTAACAATGAGGTTATAGAGGTTACACATCGCTCCACAGTAACAATGAGGTTATAGAGGTTACACATCGCTCCACAGTAACAATGAGGTTATAGAGGTTACACATCGCTCCACAGTAACAATGAGGTTATAGAGGTTACACATCGCTCCACAGTAACAATGAGGTTATAGAGGTTACACATTGCTCCACAGTAACAATGAGGTTATAGAGGTTACACATCACTCCACAGTAACAATGAGGTTATAGAGGTTACACATCACTCCACAGTAACATGAGGTTATAGAGGTTACACATCGCTCCACAGTAACAATGAGGTTAAAGAGGATACACATCACTCCACAGTAACATGAGGTTATAGAGGTTACACATCGCTCCACAGTAACATGAGGTTATAGAGAACACTGTTTCTCTATTTAGGTGGTGGCTTTCTTCTCTCCAGCTCTTTTCTGTGGTTCCCCGATATATGGCGGTATTATTTGTACCTTTAATTACTGCTATTTACACTGATGTTTCAGTTTGTTGCCATTAGGTGCTGGGCCCCCTTCACATTTTGCTGTGGGGCCCTATGAATTCTAGTTACTGGTATAATGTCAATTTTTGAGGCATTTTCCATTGAGCCCAATGGAATCAATCATGAGCTTCATAACCTCGTCCACAAGCTTGCCGCAGTTTTGATGCATTTTTGGACTTGCATCGGTGCCCACACAACACCCAGGCACAATATTTGAATGTCAGGATGAAAGACGAGCCTAAAACCTCGTCAAATCCTCGCCTGCAAACTGCTTGATACAGGCCACCCTCATCCATCACCCCTCCTGGTCTGGGAAAGACACTGAAAGGGATGGGGTCACATTTTGTTTGGTTTTTTTGCAGTAATGTGTGTGTTTTCTATCACCTTTTTATTATCAGTTGCCGCAATTTTCAGTGTGAGCTTCTAAAGAGAGTTATTACTGATACTTGTGTGTACAGAACACTGCCCTCTTCAGAGACCGCTCTGTACTGTGTGATTGCACGACACACAGGAAGCAGCTGTAATCACTGTGCACAAGGGAGTACAGACGACTCCCGTCTGATTCTCTTCAGCTTAGAGCCCTCCCAGCCCTTCCCTGCTGTGACCTCAGCTCTGCACTAGTGTCTGCAGGTACAGGGAGCCATGATTGTGGAGCCCAGAGGAGCAGCTACTGAACGTCTGCTCAGCCGCTCTGTGCTCCAGCAAGGCTGCCAGAGAAGCAGCAGAGGTCGGGTGGTTCTACCTAGTCCCCGGCGCCGCCGCCGATCGTTAGGGTCCTAAGCTGCTACCAGTCGCTGAGCTATCGGCTTAGGACCTTGGCGACGGCAGCGGTGGCGGGTCCGCCGGAGGCACATACAGTTAGATGCTTCAGCGGAGCAGAGAGCTCCGTAGAGTATCGGCCGCCGCAGGCAGGATGCGGCTCTGTGCGCGCCTGTGCTGTGCGCGCCGGAGTCAGCGTCATCAGAGTGCAGCGCGGCCGTTTGACGTCACCCTGTGAGGAAAAAGACCGGGAGCAGCGACAGCGGCAGGGAGCGAGGTCAGGTGAGTGCTGTCAGTTTATTACTTTTAATTGTCTCTATTCATGCTGGGGGCCTATAATCTAGTTATAAATGAGCAGGGGGGACTATTATGTACTTCTATATGTGCAGGGGGTCATATTATCTACTTGTATATATGTGCAGGGGGGGGCTATTATGTACTTCTATATGTGCTGGGGGGGCTATTATGTACTTCTATATGTGCAGGGGGGGGCCTATTGTCTACTTGTATATATGTGCAGGGGGGGGGGCTATTATCTACTTGTATATATGTGCAGGGGGGGGCCTATTATCTACTTGTATATATGTGCAGGGGGGGCTATTATGTACTTCTATATGTGCAGGGGGTCCTATTATCTACTTGTATATATGTGCAGGGGGGGCCTATTATCTACTTGTATATATGTGCAGGGGGGGGCAAATTATCTAGTGTTTTATATGTGCAGGGGGGGCCTATTATCTACTTGTATATATGTGAAGTGGGGGCCTATTATCTACTTGTATATATGTGCAGGGGGGGGCTATTATCTACTTGTATATATGTGCAGGGGGGGGGCTATTATCTACTTGTATATATGTGCAGGGGGGGGGGCAATTATATACTTGTATATATGTGCAGGGGGGCCTAATATCTACTTGTATATATTTGCAGGGGGGGGCCTTTTATCTACTTGTATATATGTGCAGGGGGGGGCTATTATCTACTTGTATATATGTGCAGGGGGGGCCTATTATCTACTTGTATATATGTGCAGGGGGGGGCCTATTATCTACTTGTATATATGTGCAGGGGGGGGCCTATTATCTACTTGTATATATGTGCAGGGGTGGGCATATTATCTACTTGTATATATGTGCAGGGGGGGGCCTATTATCTACTTGTATATATGTGCAGGGGGGGCCTATTATCTACTTGTATATATGTGCAGGGGGGGGCCTATTATCTACTTGTATATATTTTCAGGGGGGGGCCTATTATCTACTTGTATATATGTGCAGGGGGGGCCTATTATCTACTTGTATAATGTGCAGGGGGGGTCCTATTATCTACTTGTATATATGTGCAGGGGGGGGCCTATTATCTACTTGTATATATGTGCAGGGGGGGGCTATTAACTACTTGTATATATGTGCAGGGGGGGGCCTATTATCTACTTGTATATATGTGCAGGGGGGGGCCTATTATCTACTTGTATATATGTGCAGGGGGGGCCTATTATCTACTTGTATATATATGCAGGGGGGGGCCTATTATCTACTTGTATATATGTGCAGGGGGGGCCTATTATCTACTTGTATATATGTGCAGGGGGGGGCCTATTATCTACTTGTATATATGTGCAGGGGGGGGCCTATTATAAACTTGTATATATGTGCAGGGGGGGGCCTATTATCTACTTGTATATATGTGCAGGGGGGGGCCTATTATCTACTTGTATATATGTGCAGGGGGGGGCCTATTATCTACTTGTATATATGTGCAGGGGGGGCCTATTATCTACTTGTATATATGTGCAGGGGGGGGCCTATTATCTACTTGTATATATGTGCAGGGGGGGGCCAATTATCTTTTACTTGTTATATGTGCAGGGGGGGGCCTATTATCTACTTGTATATATGTGCAGGGGGGGGCCTATTATCTACTTGGATCCATGCGCAGGGGGGGGCCTATTATCTACTTGTATATATGTGCAGGGGGGGGGGGCCTATTATCTACTTGTATATATGTGCAGGGGGGGGCCTATTATCTAATTGTATATATGTGCAGGGGGGGGCCTATTATCTACTTGTATATATGTGCAGGGGGGGCCCCCTATTATCTACTTGTATATATGTGCAGGGGGGGGCCTATTATCTACTTGTATATATGTGCAGGGGGGGGCCTATTATCTACTTGTATATATGTGCAGGGGGGGGCCTATTATCTACTTGTATATATGTGCAGGGGGGGGGCCTATTATCTACTTGTATATATGTGCAGGGGGGGGCCTATTATCTACTTGTATATATGTGCAGGGGGGGGCCTATTATCTACTTGTATATATGTGCAGGGGGGGCCTATTATATACTTGTATATATGTGCAGGGGGTCCTATTATCTACTTGTATATATGTGCAGGGGGGGGGGCCTATTATCTACTTGTATATACACTCACCGGCCACTTTATTAGGTACACCATGCTAGTAACGGGTTGGACACCCTTTTGCCTTCAGAACTGCCTCAATTCTTCGTGGCATAGATTCCACAAGGTGTTGCAACGATGCTCAATTGGTACCAAGGGGCCCAAAGAGTGCCAAGAAAATATTCCCCACACCATGACACCACCACCACCAGCCTGAACCGTTGATACAAGGCAGGATGGATCCATGCTTTCATGTTGTTGACGCCAAATTCTGACCCTACCATCCGAATGTCGCAGCAGAAATCGAGACTCATCAGAGCAGGCACCGTTTTTCCAATCTTCTAACTGTCCAATTTCGATGAGCTTGGGCAAATTGGAGCCTCAGTTTCCTGTTCTTAGCTGAAAGGAGTGGCACCGGTGTGGTCTTCTGCTGCTGTAGCCCATCTGCCTCAAAGTTCGCCGTACTGTGCGTTCAGAGATGCTCTTCTGCCTACCTTGGTTGTAACGGGTGGCTATTTGAGTCACTGTTGCCTTTCTATCAGCTCGAACCAGTCTGCCCATTCTCCTTTGACCTCTGGCATCAACAAGGCATTTCCGCCCACAGGACTGCCGCTCACTGGATGTTTTTTCTTTTTCGGACCATTCTCTGTAAACCCTAGAGATGGTTGTGCGTGAAAATCCCAGGAGATCAGCAGTTTCTGAAATACTCAGACCAGCCCTTCTGGCACCAACAACCATGCCACGTTCAAAGGCACTCAAATCACCTTTCTTCCCCATACTGATGCTCGGTTTGAACTGCAGGGGGATTGTCTTGACCATGTCTACATGCCTACATGCACTGAGTTGCCGCCATGTGATTGGCTGATTAGAAATTAAGTGTTAACGAGCAGTTGGACAGGTGTACCTAATAAAGTGGCCGGTGAGTGTATGTGCAGGGGGGGCCTATTATCTACTTGTATGTATGTGCAGGGGGGGCCTATTATCTACTTGTATATATGTGCAGGGGGGGCCTATTATCTACTTGTATATATGTGGAGCCGGGGCCTATTATCTACTAATATATGTGCAGGGGGGGCCTATTATCTACTTGTATATATGTGCAGGGGGGGCCTATTATCTACTTGTATATATGTGCAGGGGGGGCCTATTATCTACTTGTATATATGTGCAGGGGGGGCCTATTATCTACTTGTATATATGTGCAGGGGGGCCTATTATCTACTTTTATATGTGCAGAGGGGCTATTATCTACTTATATACGTGCAGGGAGGAGCTATAATCTATATATACATGTGCTGTGGGGCCTATAAGCTATCTATATACCTGCTGGGGGACATATAACCTACCCATGTGTGCTGGGGGACCTAAACCTGCCCATATACCTGCTGGGGGATCCGTAACCTGCCCATATACCTGCTGGGGGATCCGTAACCTGCCCATATACCTGCTGGGGGATCCGTAACCTGCCCATATACCTGCTGGGGGATCCGAAACCTGCCCATATACCTGCTGGGGGATCCATAACCTGCCAATATACCTGCTGGGGGATCAGTAACCTCCCCATGTGTGCTGGGGGACCTAAACCTGCCTATATACCTGCTGGGGGATCCGTAACCTGCCCATATACCTGCTGGGGGATCCGTAACCTGCCCATATACCTGCTGGGGGATCCGTAACCTGCCCATATACCTGCTGGGGGATCCGTAACCTGCCCATATACCTGCTGGGGGATCCGTAACCTGCCCATATACCTGCTGGGGGACCCATAACCTACCCATATACCTGCTGGGGGACCTAAACCTGCCTATATACCTGCTGGGGGATCCATAACCTGTCCATATACCTGCTGGGGGATCCATAACCTGCCCATATACCTGCTGGGGGATCCGTAACCTGCCCCTATACCTGCTGGGGGATCCGTAACCTGCCCCTATACCTGCTGGGGGATCCGTAACCTGCCCATATACCTGCTGGGGGGATCCGTAACCTGCCCATATACCTGCTGGGGGATCCGTAACCTGCCCCTATACCTGCTGGGGGATCCGTAACCTGCCCCTATACCTGCTGGGGGATCCGTAACCTGCCCCTATACCTGCTGGGGGATCCGTAACCTGCCCCTATACCTGCTGGGGGATCCGTAACCTGCCCCTATACCTGCTGGGGGATCCGTAACCTGCCCCTATACCTGCTGGGGGATCTGTAACCTGCCCCTATACCTGCTGGGGGACATATAAACTACACACCTACCTACTGGGAGATATATAAAGTATATAACCACCTACTAGAGGACGTATAACTTACTGGGGGACCCTATTACCTTCACTGGGGGACACATAACTTACTGCGTGTGAAGTCGCTAACAGTCGTTCAGCCGGTTGTTAAGGCCTCAAGTCGATTGATAAGACCTTAGCGATCGACTCCGGGGACTATCGCGCAGCATTCGTCATTATATAGGAAAGTATCGCCCGGTGTTACATAAATGTGGCGCATGGTAAGTACCACGGACACCGAACCTCCCACAATGAAGATGGCCGGGATTAGTTCACCAGCTTGTGACACGTTCTGTCGAGCAACAGCAGTGCTAGAGCTGATGGTGGAAGACCCAGTGCGGAGAGAGGCGGTGCCAGTACTGATAGGGGCGGTGCTAGAGCTGATGGGGTGGGCCTAGTGTGGAGATAGGTGGTGCCAGTACTGATAGGGGTGGTGCTAGAGGTGATGGTGGTGGGCCCAGTGTGGAGATAGGCAGTGCCAGTACTGATAGGTGCGGTGCTAGAGCTGATGGGGGCGGGCCCAGTGCGGAGATAGGTGGTGCCAGTACTGATAGGTGCGGTGCTAGAGCTGATGGGGGCGGGCCCAGTGCGGAGATAGGTGGTGCCAGTACTGATGGGGGCAGTGCTAGAGCTGATGGGGTGGGCCCAGTGCGGAGATAGGTGGTGCCAGTACTGATAAGTGCGGTGCTAGAGCTGATGGGGGCGGGCGCAGTGCGGAGATAGGCGGTGCCAGTACTGATAGGGGTGGTGCTAGAGCTGATGGGGGCGGGCCCAGTGCGGAGATAGGTGGTGCCAGTACTGATAGGGGCGGTGCTAGAGCTGATGGTGACGGGCCCAGTGCGGAGATAGGATGTGCCAGTACTGATAGGGCTAGAGCTGATGGTGGTGGTCCCAGTGCGGAGATAGGCGGTGCCAGTACTGATAGGGGCGGTGCTAGAGCTGATGGTGGCAGGCCCAGTGTGGAGATAGGCGGTGCTGATACTGATAGGGGCGGTGCTAGAGCTGATGGGGGCGGGCCCAGTGCGGAGATAGGTGGTGCCAGTACTGATAGGGGCGGTGCTAGAGCTGATGGTGGTGGGCCCAGTGTGGAGATAGGTGGTGCCAGTACTGATAGGGGCGGTGCTAGAGCTGATGGTGGCAGGCCCAGTGTGGAGATAGGCGGTGCTGATACTGATAGGGGCGGTGCTAGAGCTGATGGGGCGGGCCCAGTGTAGAGATAGGCGGTGCCAGTACTGTTAATACACCAACTGATATAATAAATTGGCTGAGTGTAGAAATGATGCAAGACAAGTTATATAAACTGAATGTGAACAAGGCTCCAGGCCCAGATGGCTTACACCCAAGAGTTCTCTGTGCCTGATGGAGATTCTCTGGTGACTGGTATAGTGTCAGGAGACTGGCGCAAGGCAAATGTGGTTCCCATATTTTTTTATGTTTTATTACTTTTACACAATAGAAATGTGTTTATAAACAATTGCATTTGTATGTGGTCATAGTCTGACAGCCATAACTTTTTTATTTTTCTGGATACGGAGCTAATTATGGGCTTTTTGCGGAATGAGTTGACGTTTTTATTGATACCATTATGGGTTGTATATGACACTTTAATCATTTTTTATTAAAGTTTTTTTGATGCATTTTGAATGAAATACAGCAATCCTGGTAGTGTTTTTTTATTTTAATTTTTTACAAAGTCTCCGTGTGGTGTAAATGACATGCTAACTTTACTCAGCAGGTCAAGAGGATTACAGCGATACCCAATTTGTGTATTTTTTTATGTTTTACACAATAAAAACACTTTTATTCAAACAGGAAAACACGTTTTTTCATCGCCTTAGTCTGAGAACCATAACTTTTTTATTTTTCTGTGTACGGAGCTGTATAGCAGCCTGTTTTTTGTGGGTTGATTTGACATTTGTATTGGTATCATTTTTAGGGGGACAAGGCATTTCAATCGCTTTTAAATTAGTTTTTTGGAAGGCAGGGTGAAGAAAATACTGCAGTCCTAGTAGTGTTATTTTATTTTTAACAGCGCTCACCGTGCAGTAA
The DNA here is from genome assembly GCA_025379985.1 of Phyllomedusa bahiana. NCBI lineage: Eukaryota > Metazoa > Chordata > Amphibia > Anura > Hylidae > Phyllomedusa > Phyllomedusa bahiana. Next base: position 59,092 of record JAODAL010025068.1, read on the forward strand.
CCGTGACAAGTTAGTTTTACTTCTTGGGTCGAGACGATTATGGCGATACCCAATTTATATAGTTTTTTTTATGTGGAAGCATTTTTTTAAGTGTTTTTATTGTGTAAAACAATATTTATGCACCGCTATCTCCTGAGAGCCATAACTTCTTTATTTTTCCGTATACAGAGCTGTGAAAGGGTTTTTTGCAGGATGAACTGATGTTTTAATTGGCGGCACTTTGCTGTTTATATGAGTTTTTGATCGCTTTTTATTTCATTTTATAGGCT
>JAODAL010025069.1:0-59350 GCA_025379985.1 Phyllomedusa bahiana
CCTGCAGCACATAAAATAGAAAAAAAGCATCAAAGTCCTATAAAGCCAAAAATGGTACCCAAGGGGGGGGAAATTTATAGGGGCGTAGCTGCCCAAAGGGACAAAACCCGAAAAAGCCCCCATTTAACAATTTGCATTCCACGCCCCTTTCACAAAATAAACCATACCCCTTTACAAAAACCCCATGCCCCCTAAAACCATTTAACCGGCTCTAAAGAAAGCAAAATTTTAAGGGTTTTTCTGTTAAACCCAGCTTTCCTAGATGTTGGGTACCTATTCAGCACCAGGGGAGCTGGGAAAAAACCGGGCCCAAAAAGGGGCCCGGGGAAACCCAAACCATTTTCATTTCAACCAAAATTTCCATCATACAATGAAACAAATAATGGTAGACACCAGGGGTTTTCACCCGGCTCTACAAAAATGTAAATTAAACCTTTCCCTAAAATGACCAAAATAGGGTAGAAAAACCGTGTACACAGGGCCGAAAGCTGTATATTACCTTTCCCTACCCGTTTACCATATATTTGGTAGACACTAGTGTACAAATGGCTTTGCAACTGTAAAAAAACCACCCTAAAAAGTACCATATAATTTGGGAGTTAAACCAAATTTAAAACGGGTCTACAGGGCTGTAAAAATTTCCCCCTAAAAGTTACCATATAGTGGTAGGGAAAACCCTTTTACACAACTCTGCAGATTTTAAATTTCCCCATATAGTGACCATAAGGGGTAGATACCTTTACCAAAACCCCTTCTGCAACCTTTAATTGATTAACGATGCCCTTTAAAATCTAGGGGCTAAACCCTAACGTCTCCTGTGACTGGGGAAATTTTTCCCTTTCCCCCTTTTTTCTTCATCCCGTCCCGGGCCCGCCATTTTTTAAATTCTTTTTGGCCATAATTCGTCTCTGTAAATTTGCACACAAACATCTTAGAATGCAAATTTTTTTCCCGGGCCCTTTTTCCCGCCCCCTGTGCTCACCTCTGAAAAAACTCTACATTGGTTGGGTTTAAATGGGAAAAATTAAAGGGTTTTTAAGGTTTAAGTTTAAAACAAATAATTTTTTGGACCCGCAACCCTAGTCCTTACTTTAAAAATTTTAAAAAAAACCCCTTAAAAAAATGCAACATATACCAAATTTTTAAGGGGTTCCCCCCTTCCCCCCTCTAGCACCCCAAAAACGATTTCCAAAAGGGGCAGCATGGGGTTTTTTATTTACAATTCCCCGTACATACAAACCATAACAGCAATGGGTTTACTCCCCAACCGAGCTTTACCCAAACTAAGTAAATGTGCACAAATCTCTTACATAATGCCCAAAAAAAAAAAAAAGGGGGGGTTCTAAAACAACAATAAACCAAACACAAGCTCTTACCCTAAGACTATATAAAAACACTTTTAAAAAAAAGTGATTCATACCAATCACCCCAAAATCAAATCTTAATAGAAAAATCACTAAAAATTTTAAAAAGTTCAAAAAGAAAAAATTTCCCGAAACGAATCAGGGGCTTCAACCCGACGAGGGATACTCGCTGGGGGTCTCTCAATAAAACCAAAAGCCATATCCGAAGAAATAAGGAAAAAGGCCCCCCTCACAATGTCTTTCAACACGCTACAGGGGGCAAAGTCCCCTTTGCCCGCACTTTCCGGGAACACGGAAAAACAACGAACTCCCTAATTGGAAAAAAACATACAATATTAAAAGCTGAGCATCTTAAACCCCATTCTAGTATATAAAACCAAAACCCAAAACTTGAACTTAAATCCTAAAAGAAACCCCAAATCTGTGTATTAAATTTTATCAAATAAATCTAGTAAGTACATATTGCTAATCCCATTTAAAACCTTAAAAAAAAGGGATTTTTTTTCTTCTTTTTACCTTCTATTTCTCTTTTTTTAGGTATATAAATAAAGACCCCATGCTAACACCCCGGGATCGTTTTTTTGGAAAGGGTTTTGGGATAGGGAAATATCGGTGGGGGGTTAGGGGGTTTTTGGGATGATAGGGAGGGGAGGGGCTATTGATAATTTTTGGAGGTTTGGGAGTTTTTAGGAGGAGACGAGGAGGGTTTTGGTGATAGGGGGAGACAAGGAAGGTTTGAGGTTTATAAGGGGGAGGGGGAGGGGGGTTTTTGTGGAAAGGGGTAGTGAATTGTTTATGGGGGGATTTGGGGGAGGTGAGGAAGTTATGGGTGATAGGTGGAGGGGGAAGCTATTGGGGGGATATGGAGTGAGGAAAATTATGGGGTATAGGGGGGAGGTGAGGAAGTTTTTGGGGTTTATAGGTGGGGATGGGGGGAGGGTATAGGTTTTTCATTTGGGGGTGGAGGGGGTGATAGGTGAAGTGAGGACCAAACCCCTTGAGGGTTTGGGGTGTGGGTTTTGATCATTTTTCCCCCCAAATCTATTGGGGCAACTTAAAAACCCTGTCCCCCGCAACCCCAGAAAAACAGCCTGGGCATTTCCCTTTAGGGGGCGAAAGGGGGAGTTTTTGACTGTCATTTTTTTGTAGGTTTTTTATATTCATACAGTTTTTCCCCTTTGGCCTATTTTGGATTCACTGCACTACTTCCTACAACATTTTAACCATTTTTAAATTTAAAAAAATTCAAAGAGGGGGTGTTGACAAGATGTTTTTTTAAATAAAAAGGTTTTTTTTTCTATTTTGTTTTCTTTTCTTTTACCCATTTAATTCCCTTGTTTATAATGGAAAGGGATCTTACATTCACCCTTTTCCCTTACTAGCGCTCGGGCTTGGTTCAGCCAGCATGGTTTTTGTCACGCCAAGGCCGGGCACAGCATCCGTGCAAAATACTAACCCAATACCCAACCAAAAGGGGTACCGGGAAAGAGCGGGTTTAAACCCTCAAAGTGGAAACACTAATGTGGGGGGTCTCCTCTTGGGGCGGCTGCAAATGTACTTTTAAAGGGAATTTTTTTACAGGCAAGTTGCCTCCGTATGAACATCCCCCTTTTTTTGAAAGTGTTTCTGGGTCCCCTCAGAACCCGGGCCTAAAAACACCCTAACAATGAGCAATTTATTAAACACTGTCAGCAATGACCCGACAACCCCAAACGGGGTTCACCTGAGAGATCCCGCGCGGGGATTTTCCCTGGGCCCCCCAACCCCGGTCCACTTTTTTTGGATTTATCAAAGAATTGCTTGTATAATTTTTTTTAACGCATTTCCCCCAAAACGGACCCAACAGGCGCAAAAAAACACCGGAAACGGGGACTTTAAAGTGAACGCCCTGCTGTTCTGTCATTGGGTACCCGTATAAAATACTCTTATTGTTAAAGCGTCTCCCTTTTGGCCCTTTTGATGGACCCAGACACGCATCAAAAATCGATGTTCATACGGAGGGAAGACCTGAAAAGAACATAAATATTAGGGAAAGGGGAAGGGGCCATTTTTCAATTTCAAATTCCCCAAATTTTGATTTGTATCAAGGGCCGGCTGTCTGTTTTTACCTTGGGCTGTTTATTAGAAATTGGGGGGGAACCCCACTTTTTTTTGGGTTTTTTTTTTTAAAAATCATTCATTTATTTTAAATCCTACATGGGCCCCCCCTGAAAAATTACCCGTGGATGGCCCCGGGTTTAGATTCCCCACTAAATAAAAAAAAGTTTCAAAAAAAAAGAAACGACGTGGGGTCCCCCCCAAAATTTTCCCTAAACCCCCATTTAAAACCGACGCGGCAGCCTGATACTATTTAGGGAAAGGGGAAAACCATTGTTACTGGGCCCTTCCCCCTTCTAAAAAAACCCTCCTTCACTGCTCCAGAAGCAAGGGCCCCCCACATTAGAGGGTCCGCCTCTTTAAGGTTACCGCTCTTCCCAGACCCCTTGGGGCGTTGGGTTTCTGGGGTAATGTCACCGGGGTTTTGTTGTCCACCTTGGGCAACAAAAACACCACTGGGGTGACACCAAGGCCCCCCGCATTGAATTTGGGAGGCCCTCTTTGGGGGGGGGGGGGCCCCTCCGGGGGAAATACTATCATGTAAGAAAAAGAAAAAAAAAACATAAAACAGACCAAAAAACACTTTATTTAAATAAAATCAATTTTCCCCCACACACCCCATTTAAACCCTTTTATTAAAGAAATAAAGGGGCAAACCCCGTCCATGTATTTCCCCCGAACCCACGTAGTCCCCAAAAGGAAACCCAAAAAAAAAAAAAAAAATAAAACCCTACAAATGGGACATCATCCAGCTTTGCCTGATGCCCTCTTGGAAACCCTGCACCCAGCTTTTTGGGGATTAAGAAAAACCTATTCAAAAATTTAAAAAACTGGGTACATCCTCACCCCAGGGACCCATAAAAACTGAGTTTTCCCGCGTGGAGGGTGAGTGGCACCAAACTTCTGGGATGGGAAATACCCTATTTTCCCGGGCCCTTTGGGAAAACTTGGGGGACATCCAAAAACAGGCATCCAGGAAAAAACTGATTTGGGGAAACCCATCCCCCACTGCAGGCACTTACTTTCCCGATGCCTGGGGTTTAAGGGGTGTCCCCCCACTTTTCCCCCATACTGGATAAAATTTTTCAGCAGCTGGGGAAAACTTTTGACATTGGGTTTACAAAACAGGCATCCAGAAAAGATGGGTCCTTCTTTTGGGGGGTTTGGGGGCCACTCAGCTTTACTGGAAGCGTATAGCCCACCACATGTGGGAAGGGGGGGTAGGGCCCCTTTGGGGGAAGGGGGGGTGGAAAAAGTGTTTGGGAGGGCCCGGGGGGTTTAAGGGGAGGTGTTTTGGGAAAGGGGCATCTCCCCCCCCCCCCGACCCCCCCCACTGTCCCCCTTTCAAACCCCCCCGCGCCCCCCCCCTTTCCCCCCGGACCTCCCCCCACTGTCCCTAACACTCCCCCCCTTTTCCCCCCTTGCGCCCTTTCCCCCCCCTGTCCCTTAAAAACCCCCCACGTCCCCCCACCCTCCCCCCCCGTCCCTTGCACCCCCCATTCCCCCCCCCCCTGGGGCCCTCCCCCCGCTGTCCCTCACACCCCCCCGTCTCCCCCTGCCCTCCCCCCCCTGTCCCTAACACCCCCCAGTCTCCCCCCTGCCCTCCCCCCCTTTTCCCCCAAAACCCCCCATTTTCCCCCCCCGCCCCCCCCCCCACTTTTTCCCCCCAAAACCCCCCAACCCCTCCCCCCCTTTCCCTCCCCCCACTGTCCCCAACAACCCGCCCCCTCCCCTCTGCCCCCCCCCCACCTTTCCCCCCCACCTCCCCCGTCCCCCCTGGCCCCCCCCCCCACTCTTTCCCCCAAAACCCCCCACTTCCCCCCCCTGCCCTCCCCCCACTTTTTCCCCAAAAAACCCCCCCGTCTCTCCCCCCCCCCCCCCCCCTCCGGGAAAACACTTACCTTCCTTAAAGCTGGAAGCCATATCTTTTGCTCCGCTCTTTAGCGACGTCCTTGGTGCTGCTGGGAAAAGGGGTTTTGGGGGGGGCGCCTGCCCCCTCTGTCTGTTTCCCCGGGAGCTTCTCTCTTCAGTGGGGAGAAGCGCGCTGTTAGGGAGAGGAGGGGGGGCAGCGCACCCTCCCCTTTTCCCCCAGCACACCCGCGGGCCCCTTTAAGAGACCCGGGAGCATCAGCGCAAATAGCTTATTGCCCCGCCGTCTGTCATTAGAAGGAGCGCCGATAGGGGGAAACAGTATTTTCCCCAAACCCGGGGGCTCCATTGTTTCCGCTCCCCTCTCAAAAAAAAAAAAATCCCCTTTTGTCCGGGGGGCCCGCCCCCAAACCCAAGAAAAACCGCGGGCAAACGCTATGACCCAAAGGGGGGGGGGGGAGGGCGAGGGGGTAAAAAAAAAAAATATATATATTTTTTTTTAAATAAAGTCCTTTCTGCCCTGCCCCCCCCCAGACAGGCCCCGCCCTAAAGGGACGTGCCCCCGGGTGCCCATGGCAAAACGGCCCCTGCTGGTACCACATAAAAACAGTGTGCAAAAAAAAACGTATTGTGGGAAACAATGTAGACACACCCTCCGTCAGTCCCAACATATCATAGACAAAAGGGCAAAATAGCTCCATCCATATCCCCCTCCACCCCAAAACCCCCCCCCCCCCCCCCCCCCCCCCCCCTTTTCCCCCCCCCCCCCCCCCCCCCCCCCCCCCCCCCCCCCTTTTTGAAGGGGCCCGGGCCCCCCTTTTTTTTTTCTTCCCGGGGGGGGGCCAAAAAGGGGGGGGGGGGCCCCCACAACCCTTTTCCCCCCCCCCCCCCCAAGGGGGGGGGAAAACAAAGGGGGGGGGTGGCCCCCCCCCCCCAAAAACCCCCAAAAGGGGCCCCCAACCCCCCCTTTTTTCCCCCCCTTTTAAAAAAAAGGGGGGGGGGGGCCCTTTTAAAAGGGGGGGGTTCCCCGGGGGGGGGGGGAAAAAGGGGAAAAAAAAAAAAAAAAACCCCCCCCGGGGGCCCCCCCCCCCCGAAACCCCCCCCCCCGGGGGGGGGGGGCCGGGGGGAAAAAAAATTAAATTTTTTTTTTAAAAAAAAAAACCCCCCGGGAAAAACCCCCCCCCCTTTCCCCCCAAAAAAAAAAAAATTTTTTAAACCCCCCCTTAAACCCCCTTTCCCCCCCCAAAAAAAAAAACCCCCCAAAAAATTTTCCCCCCCCGGGTTCCTTGGGGGGGGCCCCCCCAAAAAAACCCCCCCCCCCCCCCCCCCAAAACCCCCCCCCTTTTTCCAAAAAACCCCCCCAAAAAAAAAACCCCCCCCCCAAAAAAAAATTTTTCCCCCCCCAAAACAATTTTCCCCCCCCCAAAAAAAAAAAAACCCCCAAATTTCCCCCCCCCCTCAAAAAAACCCCACCCCCCCAAAAACAAACCCCCCCCCCCCAAAAACACCCCCCCCCGATACAATATCCCCCTCCCCCCACAAACAAAAAAACCCCCCCCCCCAAAAACCCCCCCCCCCCCAAATTTCCCCCCCCCAAAAAACCCCCCCAAAACCCCCCAAAACCCCCCCCCCCCAAACCCCCCAAAACCCCCAAAACCCCCCAAACCCCCCCCCCCCCCCCCCTTCCAAACCCCCCCAAACCCCCCCCCCTCCAACCCCAAAAACCCCCCCCCCCCAAGAAACCCCCCCCCCCCCTTTTTAAACCCCCCCCCCCAAAAAAAAATTCCCCCCCCCCCAACAATACCCCCCCCCCCCCCAAAAAAATACCCCCTCCAACCCCCAAAAAACCCCCCCCCCCTTTAAAACCCCCCCCCCAACCAAAAAAAAACCCCAAAAAATTCCCCCCCCCCCCGAAAACCCCCCCCCCCCCCTTTTCCCCCCCCCCCCAAAACCCCCCCCAAAACCCCCCCGCCCCCCCCCAAAAAAACCCCCTTTTTCCCCCCCCCAAAAAAAAACCCCCCTTTCCCACATAAAAAATCCCCCCCCAAAGGCCCCAAAAATCCCCCCCCCCAAAACCCCCCCCCCCCCCAAAATAAAACCCCCCGCCCCCCCCTCCCACCCAACCCAAAAACCCCAAACCCCCCCCCCCCCCCCCCCAACACCCCCCTTTTGTCCCCCCCCCCCCCCCTTCCCCCCCCCCCCCCCCCAAAACCCCCCAAACCCCCCAAAACCCCCCCAAAACCCCCCCCCCCCAAAAAAACCCCCCCCCCCCCCCAAAAATAAACCCCCCCCCCCCCAAAAATTTCCCCCCAAAAAAAAAAAATTTTTTTCCCCCCAAAAAACCCCCCCCCCCCAAAAACCCCCCCCCCCCCCCCCCCCCCCCCAAAAAAACCCTTCCCCCCCAAAAAACCCCCCCCCCCCCAACCCCAAACCCCCGCCCCCCCCCAAAACCCCCCCCCCCAAAACCCCCCCCCCCCCCACCCTTTCCCCCCCCAACTCCCCCCCCCCCCACCCCCCCACACCAAAAAAAACCCCCCCCCCCCCCCAAAAACCCCCCCCCCCCCCAAAAAAAAACCCCCCCCCAAAAAAAAAACCCCCCCAAAAAACCCCCCTTTCCCCTTCCCCCAAAAAAAAACCCCCCCAAAAATAAAAATTTTTTTTGGGGGTTTTTTCCCCCCCCCCCCCCCCAAAAAAAACCCTTTTGGGGGGAAAACCCCCCCCTTTTTTTTTTGGGGGGGGGGAAAAACCCCCCCCCAAAAAAATCCCCCCCCCCTTTTTTCCCCCCTTTTTAAAAAAAAAAGGGGGCCCCCCCAAAAAAAACCCCCCCCCTTTTCCCCCCCCCCCAAAAACCCCCCCTTTTTTTCCCCCAAAACCCCTTTCCCCCTTTTTTTTCCCCCCCCAAAAACCCCCCCGGGGTTTTTCCCCCCAAAAAGGGGGGGGGGGAAAACCCCCCGGGGGGGGAAAAAAAAACCCCCCCCCCCCCGGGGGGGAAAAATTTTTCCCCCCCCCCAAAAACCCCCCCCCCCCCTTTTTGGGGGCCCCCCCCCCCAAAAAAAACATTCCCCCCAAAAAAATTTTTTTCCCCCCCCCCCCCCCCCCCCCCTTTTTTTTTACCCGGAAAAAAATTTTGGGGGGGGGGGTTTCCCCTTTTTCCCCCCTTTTTTTTCCCCCCCCCCAAAAAAAAAATTTTTTTTTTTTCCCCCCCTTTTAAAAAAAAATTTTTTTTTTTTGGGGGGGGGGGGGGGGAAAAAAAAAAAAAAAAAAAAAAACCCCCCCCCCGGGGGGCCCCCCGGGTTTTTTGGGGGGTTTTTCCCCTTTTAAAAAAAAAAAAACCCCTTTTAAAAAAGGGGGGGGGCTTAAAAAAAAAGGGGGGGGGGGGGAAAAAAAAAAGGAAAAACCCCTTTTTCCCCCCTTTTGTTTTTGGGGGGGGCCCCCTTTAAAAGGGGGGAATTTTTTTGGGGCCCCCCCTTTTTTTCCCCCCCCGGGGGGGGGAAAAAACCAAAAAAAACCCCCCTTTTGGGGGGGGCCCCCCCTTTGGGGGGGGGGGGGGGGGGGAAAGGGGTAGGTTGGGGCCTTTTTAAAAAAAAATTTGGGGGGGGGGTTTTGGGGGGGGGGGGAAATTTTTTAAAAAGGGGAAAAAATTTTGGGGGGTTTGGGGGGGGGGTTTTTTTTTTTGGGGGGGGGGTTTTGGTTTTGGGGGGGGGCCCCTTTTTTTTTGGGGGGGGGGGGGGGGGGGGATTTTTTGGGGGGGGAGGGGGGGGTTGGGGGTTTTTTTTTAAAAGAAAGGGGTTTGGGGGGAAAAAAGGGGCCCCCCCTTTTTTGGGGGGGGGGGGGGTTTTATTAAAGGGGGGTTTTTGGGGGGGGGGCCCCCCCCCGGGGCCCGGGGGGTTTTTCCGGGGGGGGTTTTTTGGGGGGGGGAGGGGTTTTGGAGGAAAGGGGGGGGGGGGGGGGGGGGTTTTTTTTTTTTTCCCCCCCCCCCTTTTGGGGGCCCGGGGAAAAAAAAGGGGCCCCCCAATAGGTTGGGGCCCCCCCCCCTTTTTTTTGGGGGGGGGGGGAAATTTTCCCCCCCTTTTTTGGGGGGGAAGGGGGGGGGGTTTTTTGGGGCGGGCCCCCGGGGCCCCCTTTTTTGGGGGCCCCCCTTTTTGGGGGGGGGGTTTTTTTTCCGGGGGCCCCCGTTAAACCCCCCTTTTTTAAAAGGGCCCCCCTTTTTTCCCCCCCTTTGGGGGGGGGGGAAAAACCGGGGGGAAAAAAAAGGGGGGGGGGTTTAAAAAAAAAAGGGGGGGGGGGGGCCCCCCCCCTTTTTCCCCCCGGGGGGCCCGGGGGCCCCCCCAAACCCTTTTGGGGAAAAAAACCCCACCCCCCCAAAAAAAAAAACCCCCCCCCAAAAACCCCCCCCAACCCCAAGGGGGGGGGCCCCCCCCCCGTTTTCCCCCCCCCCCCCCCGGGCCCCCCCCCAAAAAAATTTTCCCCCCCCCCCTTTTTCCCCCCCCAAACCCCCCTTTTTTTTTCCCCCCCCCCCCCCCCTTCCCCCCCCCGGGGCCCAAAAATTTTTTTCCCCCCTTTTTTTTTTTGGGGGCCAGGGGGCCCCTTTTTTTAACCAAAAAAAATTTTTTTTTTTCCCCCAAAAAAAAACCCCCCCCCCCCCCCCCCGGGCCCCCCCAAAACCCCCCCCCCTCCCTTTCCCCCAAAAAAAAATTTTTTAAAAGTTTTTTTAAAAACCCCCCCTTTAAAAAAACCCAAAAAAAAAAACCGGGGGGTTTTTTTTAAAAAAAGGGCCTGGGCAAAAAAAAAAGGCCCGGGGGGGGGTTTTTTTTAAAAATTTTTTGGGGGCCCCCGGGGGGAAAAAAAAAGGGGGGGGTGGGGGGGGGGGGCCCCCCCCCCCGGGGGGGGGGGGGGGGAAAAAAGGGGGGGGGTTTCCCCAGGGCCCCCCTTTTTAGCCACCCCCCTTTGTTACCGGGCCCCTATAGTAGCCAGGTCCCCTAGTTAGTTTAAAAAAAACAAAAAACAAGCCACTTACCTGGCTCGGGCTCCTGCCGCTCCGTGCTGCCGCCGGCTCCTGCCGCCCTGCATAGGCGGCGCGGTGAAGTGACGTCACCGCGCCGCCTACGTCAGCAGTAGGGGCCGGCGTCCGGCAGGCTGCAGGCCTAGTGCCTTCAGCCTGCCAGGGAGAGCAGCGGTGCGCAGCGCTAGTGGCGCTGTGCTCCGCTGACACCGCGCAGGCCCCAGGAGCCGGGGACATTAGTCCCCAACTCCCGGGCCGGTGTCTGGGCGCTCGGGACGCGGGTCCCGGGCGTTCAGGGACCGGATGTGCGGACGGGCCCCGGGGAGCAACGGCACTGCCTCCGGGGCCCACAGCGGCTCGGGGGGGCCACCAGGGGATTCCCCGGTCCCCCGGCGGCCCAGTCCGAGCCTGGTGATGCATAAATAGTATTTTACAGAGTGAAAAAATTGCATGTTATTTCTTTGATCGCATCCGCAAGACGGACCCAACAGGCGCAAAACAAACACGCAGCGGAGATCACTCATGTGAACGCCGCTGCGTGTCTGTCATTGCTGACAGTGATAAACTCACTGCTTATTGTTAGAAGCGTCTCTGGGTCCATTCTGATGGACCCAGAGACGGATCAGAAAAGCGTATGTTCATACGGAGGCAAGACGCTGTATGAACATAAGTTTAGAATGGGAAGGGACCAGTATTCATGTACATTCCCATTCTGATAGCATAAGGCTGCCGCTGTCGGTTTTACCTTGACTGGTCATAGAAATTGGGAGGGACCCCACGTTGTTTATTTTTTTCACAAATCATTCATTTATTGAGAATCCTACAGTGGGCACCTCCTGTAATAATTACTGTTGAGGCCATGTTTCTGTTTATCTCTAATTAAATAAAGTTTCATAATAAAAACGACGTGGGGTCCCCCTCAATTTCCATAACCACCAGGTAAAACCGACAGCGGCAGCCTGATACTATCAGAATGGGAATGTACATGAATACTGGTCCCTTCCCATTCTAAACTTATGTTCATACAGCGTCTTGCCTCCGTATGAACATACTATCAGAATGGGAAGAACCATTGTTATTGGTCTCTTCCCATTCTAAAAATACCAGCCTGCAGCTGCTCCAGAAGCAGACCCTCACATTAGAGGGTCCGCCTCTGACGGTTACCGGCTCTTCCCAGTACCCCTGGTGCGTTGGGTACTGGGGTAATAGTCACCGGAGTTAGTGTCAGCCTTGGGCAACAAGAAACACCACTGGCTGACACCAAGCCCCAGCGATAGTAATGGAGAGGCGTCTTCCAGATACCGCCACTACTATCACTGTAAGAAAATGAAAAAAACACAAAGAAACAGACAAAAACACTTTATTTAAATAAACACTCCCCGACACGAGCCCTCATTAACCATTTTATTAAAGAAATATGCGCAACGCTGTCCGATGTAGTCCACCGAATCCGACGTAGTCCAAATGGGAATCTGTAAAAAAAACAACAATAACCCTACAAATGGGACATCATCCAGCTTTCCTGGATGCCTGCTGTGAACCATGTCACCCAGCTTTCTGGGATGAAGAATAGCCTATTCAATGCATTAAAAAGCTGGGTGACATCCTCACAGCAGGCACCCAGTAAAGCTGAGTTCCCGCTGTGGAGGATGAGTGTCACCAGCTTTCTGGGATGCTAAATAACCTATTTCGTGCCTTGGAAAGCTGGGTGACATCCAAACTGCAGGCATCCAGGAAAGCTGAGTGGCACCTATCCCCCACTGCAGGCACTTAGCTTTCCTGGATGCCTGGTGTCAAGGGATGTCACCCAGCTTTCCCACATACTGGATAGATTTTTCAGCAGCTGGGAAAGCTGGGTGACATGGTTCACAGCAGGCATCCAGAAAAGATGGGTGCCTGCTTTGGGGGATGGGTGCCACTCAGCTTTACTGGAAGCTGGATAGCCCATCCAGCATGTGGGAAGGCTGGGTAGCCCTTGGGGAAGGGAGGGAAATAGTGTGGGGAGGTCAGGGAGGTAAGGAGAGGTGTGTGGGAAAGGGGTCAGTCTCCCCTCCTGACCTCCCCCCACTTTCCCTTACACCCTCCCAGCGTCCCCCCTGCCCTCCCCCCCTGCCCTCCCCCCACCACTGTCCCTTACACCCCCCAGCGTCCCCCCTGCCCTCGAGGTGGTAAAAAAAAAATATATATATATATTTTTTTTTAAATGAAAGTCCTGCTGCCGTGCCGCCCCCAGACAGGCGCCGCCCTAGGCACGTGCCCACGGGTACCTAGTGGCAAATACGGCCCTGCTGGTACCGATGAAAATGTCAGTTAATCCCTTACAAAACTCCGTATATGCGAAAATTAAAAACTTACAGCTATCAGACGATGGTGATGCACAGTGTCGGACTGGAGGGTCTGGGGCCCACAGGGGAATTGATCTTGGGGAGCCCACCCTACTGTACATGAAAATATTACCGGCCTCTCGGACATTAATGTGCCCATTTTACCACATAATACAGTGTACAAAACAGAACTGTATTGTGTAGTACAATGTAGTCACACATCTGTCAGTCTAACATATCATAGACACAGGGCTAAGTAGCTCCATCCAACCCCTTCCCCAATACAATATCCCCTCCACCCACATACAATATCCCCCTCCACCCACATACAATATCCCCCTCCACCCGCATACAATATCCCCCCCACGCCAACCCCTACAATATCCCCTCCACCCACAATACAATATCTCCCTCCACCCACATACAATATCCCCTCCACCCACATACAATATCCCCTCCACCCACATACAATATCCCCTCCACCCACATACATATCCCCCTCCACCCACATACAATATCCCCTCCACCCACATACAATAAACCCCCCCCACCCACATACAATATCCCCCCCCACCCAATAAAATCCCCCTTCCCCCCCAAATACAATATCCCCCCCCCACCCAATACAAAATCCCCCTCCACCCGCATATAATGTCCCCCTCCACCCGCATACAAATCCCCTCCCCCGCATTCAATATCCCCCTCCCCCCCGCATAAAAATATCCCCCCACCCGCCTCCAATATCCCCTCCCCCCGCATACAATATCCCCCCCCCCCACCCGCAACAAAATCCCCCTCCACCCCCATACAATATCCCCCCCCACCCGCAACAAAATCCCCCCCACCACATACAATAAACCCCCTCCACCCCCATACAAAAATCCCCCCCACCCGATACAATATCCCCCTCCACCCCATAAAAATTCCCCCCCCAAACCCCCATACAAAACCCCCCCCAATAGTCCACAAAAAATTTCCTCCTCCAATGTCCAAATTAAATATCCCCCTCCACCCACAACAAAACCCCCCCCAAACCCCCATACCCAAAATCCCCCTCCAATTTGTCCCCCAAAACAATATCCCCCTCCATTTTTTTTTTTCACGACCCTCACCAAACCTTTTTTTTAAAAAAAACACCACAAGAAAAAAGTGTAAACCCTTATTTCCAAGGGGCACTTTTCCCTCAGTCTTACAATCCCGGGGCAAATGTTAAAGTACCACTATATAATGCCAAAATTAAAACCCACACACCGCCATATAGAAAACCCATAGAGGTAGAAACCCAAACTCAGGTAAAAACACTTTTCAGTGAATAAAAAATAAGGGGGTTTAACCAATATAGAATAAAATAACCCCGAAATCCGGGACCCCAAACCCGGGGGGTCCCTTTTCCCGATGAGTCGTTCCTTCCCCTTTATGATTTTCTTATTCCCCTTTTTTTCTGCATTCCTTTTCCCCAAAGGCCATGAAAAATTTTTTTGGCCCCCAACCCCACCCTGCAGAAAATTTTTCACAAAATTAAACTTAGAATCCTCACTTTTCCCCCGCAATTTTCTTTTTCCCATTCCCCCCCTCTGTACAAAATGCCCCGGGGTGGAAGAAAAAGGGACAAGCCAAAAACCCTTTGAGGCCTATTTTCCTGAGGGGGTTGGGGGGGGGGAGAGAAAATAACCCCCTGGGGGCCCTTCCCCCTTTTAATTATATTACCAAAGGGAAAGTTAAGGGAAAAACCCCAGCAGATAGGCAAATAGGCCCCAAAGGGCCCCAAGGGAACTAGATAGGCCCTTTTGGTAGGTAGGGGGCCCCCCCGGGGTTTAATTTGGGAAACCCCCGGCCCCCCGGGAGGTTGGTGGGTACCTTTTGCCCGGGGGGGTAGGGGAAACAGCCCCCAGGTAGAAAACAGGCCCCCGTTAGGGGAAGTTTTATAGGTTTTAAAGTTAGGTTGGGGGACCCCCTTTGTTGGGCTTAGGTAGGGGGTTTGGTGATTCCCGTTTGTTAGGTGTAGGTTTGGTTGTTTTTCCCCCCGTTAGGTAAGTGTAAAGGTTTGGGTTTTGGGTCCCCTTTATTTAGGCCTTTAACAGTTTTGGGCCCCCTTTTAAAATAGTATAAGGGTGTTTGGGGCCCCCTTTTTGGTAAGTATACAGGCAGTTGGGGCCTCCTTTAGGTAGGATACGCTTTTTGGGGTCCCCCTTTTGGTAGTATACAGGCATTAGGGGGCTCTTTTAGGTAGTATACAGGCAGTTAGGGGGGCCCCCTTTAGTGTTGCAGGAAGCCAGGGCCCCCCCCTTTTTGCTAGTGTGCAGGAAGTCCGGGGCCCCTTTTAGGTAGCCGGGGCCCCCCTTTATGTAGCCAAAGGGGCCCCCCTTTTTTGTAGCCCCGGGGGCCCCCTTTTTTTACCAAAGGGCCCCCCTTTTGTAGCTAGGGCCCCCAAAAAGTATTTTTTCCAGGGCCCCCTTTTTGTAAGGCCCCGGGCCCCCTTTAAGTTAAACCAGGGGGCCCCCCCTTTTGTAGGGCCCGGGCCCCCCATTAAAGTAGCCCCCCCCCCATTTTGGTAGCCAGGGGCCCCCCTTTAGGTACCCGGGCCCCCCTTAGAAAAGCCCCGGGCCCCCCTTTTGTTAGCCAGGACCCCTTTTTTAGCCAGGACCCCTTTGTTAAAAAAGGGGGCCCCCCTTATTTGCCAGGGCCCCCCTTTTTTTAGCCAGGCCCCTTTAGTACCCCGGGGCCCCCCCTTTTGTTTTCCCGGGCCCCCCTTTGTTTTGCCAGGGCCCCCTTTTTATAGCCAGGGCCCCCTTTGTTTGCCAGGGGCCCCCCCTTTTTTAGCCAGGGCCCCCCAAGTTAGCCCGGGCCCCCCCAGTTAGCCAGGGCCCCCCTTTGTTTAGCCAGGGGAAGGCCCCCCCCTTTTTGTTAGCCAAAGGGGCCCCCCCTTTTTTAGCCAAGGGGGCCCATTTTAGCCAGGGGCCCCTAGGGATTTAAAAAAACAAAAAAACAGCCACTTACCTGGCTCGGGGGTCCTGCCGCTCCGTGCTCCGCCGGTCCCGCCTCCCGCTTACGGCGCGGTGAATGACGTCACCGCGCCCCCTACGGGCACGAAGGGGGGGGCGGGCCCCGGGAGGCCTTTCAGGTAAACGCCTTCAGCCTGCCAGGGGGGAGAAACGGGCGCGCGCTAGTGGCTGTGCTCCGCTGACAAAACCCCCGCACCCCGGGGATGGGGGGGCAATTTTGTCCCCAAATCCCGGGCCGGTCCCGTTGGGGGGGTTCCCCGGGAGAGACCGGATGTGCGGACGGGCCCCGGGGGCAAGGGCACTTTTCCCCGGGGGCCCCACACGGCTGGGGGGGGGCCCCCGGGGGATTCCCCGGTCCCCCCGGCCCAGCCCAGCTGGTGATGCATAAATATTATTTTACAGAATGAAAACACTTTTTTTTAACCCCTTACCACCGGAGCCAGTTTTGGCCTCTCTGACAGAGCCCAATTTTTAAAATCCGACGTGTCACTTTTTGTGAGAATAACTTTTTCACACTTTTACCTATCCATGTGATTCACATTGTACTATAAGTTAGCAAGTAATTTTGGTCCAAAAAGTCCTTCTTGATTTGTGAAAAATATCAAAGTATCTTGAAAAGTTTGAAAAAATTTACCATATTTAACTTAAAAAATTTCTGCATGAAGACGGTAGTTATTCTTTTACCCTCTAAAAATTTTTTTTCTTCTAGCATCTTTTTTTTTTTATATACCATTAGGGGGCTTAGTAATTTAGTAGTGATTTTCACATTTTAAACAAAAATTTGCAATATACTTTTTTTAGGGAGCAATCCAGTTCTGACGTGACTTTGATTAGCCTGTAAGTTAGATACCCCCATAAATGACTTCAATAAGAAAACTACACCCCTTAAAGATTCAAAGAATTTGGGAAGTTTTTTAACCTTTAGGTGTTTCACAGGGAAATTTAAAACAAAGGGGGGTGAAAATTTCAAAACTGGTAGATAGATCAGGGAAAAGAAATTAATATTGATTCCCCGTTTGCCATTTTCAGAAATCCCAAATTTTTGGGCCCCAGTGCGCTATTTGGTCAACCCAACCCAAAATAGGAGGACACTTACTGTGTCATTTATTGGATTTTATTTAGGCGCCATTTCAATATGCGGACACCCTAAAATCAAAACTTAAAAAAACACCTAAAAAACCCCAAACTGGAAACTACATCCCTTTAAAGGAATATATCCAGGGGACATAGTTTTTGACCCCCACTTGTGTTTCATAAATGTTTTTAGTGTTAGGCTGTGAAAATGAAGACTTTTTCTCCAACAATCTGTAATTTTAGCTAAAAAATTGTAATTTTTACAAAGAATCCTGAAAAAAAGCCCTTGAAATTTTGTTACGCAATTTCTTCCAAGTTCGGCAATACCCTTCATGTTGGTGTAAACTGCTGTTTGGGCGCATGGCAGGGTGTATAAGGAAGGGAGCCTTATTTGGCTTTTGGAACGCAGATTTTGGTGGGTGTCATGTTGCA
Organism: Phyllomedusa bahiana; assembly: GCA_025379985.1. NCBI lineage: Eukaryota > Metazoa > Chordata > Amphibia > Anura > Hylidae > Phyllomedusa > Phyllomedusa bahiana. Next base: position 17,165 of record JAODAL010025069.1, read on the forward strand.
TTTACAAAGCCCCCAAAGTAGCAGAAGAGGTGAAACCTTCCAGAAGCTACCCCATTTTGGATTCAACACTCTTCATGGATCTTATCTAGGGGTGTATTACGCATTTTGGGCGCAAAGGTGTTCCATCCTTTTTATTTAGCACTGGGCCATGAAAATGGGGAGAAAAAACGCAGTTTCGTCATTGTTGGTGGGTACAATTGCATGATATAAATCTTATATCGTTTTTTATGTTTTATTACATTTACACAATAGAAATATGTCTATAAAAAAATGCGTTTTTATGTTGTCCTATACTGACAGCCATGACTTTTTTATTTTTCTGTATACAGAGCTGATTATGGGCTTGTTTTTTGCGGGATAAGTTGACATTTTTATTTCTACCATTATGGGGTGAATATTGCGGTTTGATCACTTTTTATTAAGGTTTTGTGAGGCATTTTGAACAAAATACAGCAATCCTCGTTTTGTTTTTTATTTTTTACAGTATTTACTGTGTGGAATAAATGATATGTTAGCTGTACTCAGCAGATCGATATGATTACAGCGATACCCAATTTGTATTTTTTTTATGTTTTACTACTTTTACACAATAAAAACACTTTTATTCAAAATGGAAAACACGTTTTTCATCACCACAGTCTAAGAGCCATAACTTTTTTATTTTTCTGTGTATGGAGCTGTTTAGGCGCTTGTTTTTTGCAGGATGAATTGACAATTTTATTAGTATTATTTTTGTGGAGGCAAGGTTTTTTTATTGATTTTTAAATCCGTTTTTTGGAAGGAAAGGTGAAGAAAATACTGCAATCCTTGTAGTGTTTTTTATTTTTAAAAGCGCTCACCATGCAGTATCCATGACAAGTTAGTTTTAATCCTTGGGTTGAGACGATTACGGCGATAGCCAGTTTTTATTATGTGGAAACACTTTTTTTTCAAAAAAGTGTTTTATTGTGTAAAACAATATTTATGCATCGCTATCTTCTAATAGCCAAAACTTATTTTATTTTTCTGTATACAGAGTTGTATAAAGTGAGGCTTTTTTGCGGAATGAACTGACGTTTTAATTGACACCATTTTGATGTTTATATGAGTTTTTAATCGCTTTTTATTCCATTTTCTGTGCTGCGGGATTAACAAGAATTGCATTTCTGTGACCATTTTTTTTTACGCCGTTCACCGTACGGGTTAATTAACTTGACATATTTATAGGGTGGGTCATTACGCATGCAGCGATACCAAATATGGGTACTTTATTTTTGATATTTTTGGTGGCAATTGGTGTTTGTGAAAGGGAAAAGGGCGGTGTACGTGTTTTTTATTTTAGTTTTCATGTTTGTGTTTTACTTTATTAACTTTTTTTTTACTTTTTAACATTTTTTTCACTTTTCCCATGGGGGATTTGTAACAGAGATTTTCAGATCGCTGTTACAAGGCAGGCCAGTACACAGGACTGCTGCTGTGTACTGGTTGCCATGGTGACTGTCAGTCACCATGCCCACAATGCATTGTGGGCATGGTGATGTCACCAGGCAGCCCGGATGCTTTAGTAAAGCATATGGGGCTATCAGGTAAGGGACCAGTAGCGGCGCAGAGCGCCGATACTGCGTCGATCGCAGGCAGGAGGAGTTCACTCCGCCGGCCTGCAACTTCATTATCGTGACCATGATAGGTCTCGATAATGAAGGGTTATAATCATCCACGGCCGGAGTGAGCTCCGGCCTCGGGTGATGTGGCATGAGGCCAGCGGTAATTTACTGCTGGTCCCAATTCGTGATCGTGCGGAGCTCGCCTGTAAGCCTACACGATTGCCCGGGCGTACTCATACGTCCATTTGCGGGAATACACATATGAATATGTCCTATGTCGGGAACGGGGAATGCACATAGGAGTACGTCCTATGTCGGGAAGGGGTTAAAAAAAAAAGTGCTACTACATAAAAATCTATATAAATTGGGTATTGCCATAATTGTATCAACACACAGAGTAAAAATAACATGTCATGAACACTGCACGGTGAGCGCTGTTGAAAATTAAAAAAAAAACACTACTGTATTTGCTGTTTTTCTTTCACCCTGCCTCCCTAAAAAATGGATTTAAAAGTGATCAAAAAGTCATGTCCCCTAAAACCTGGTACTCATGCCACAAAAAAAGTAGCCCGTAAACAGCTCCATACACAGAAAAATAAAGTTATGGTTCTCAGACTATGACGATGGAAAAACGTGTTTTCTTTTTTAAATAAAAGTGTGTTTGTTGTGTAAAAGCAGTAAACATAAAAAAATACCAACTGCGTATCGCTGTACTCGTATCGACCTCCTGAGTAAAGCTAGCATGTCATTTGTACCACATTATGACCGTTGTAAAAAATAAAAAATACTACTAGGATTGCTGGATTTTTTTCACCCCGCCTCCCAAAAACATTGATAAAAAGGGATTAAAGCATCATATGAACGTCAAAATCGTACTATTGAAAATCTCAACTCATCCTGCAAAAAACAAGCCTTTAATCGGCTCCATTAAAAAAAAATAGAAAAATAGAAAATTTATGCCTGCTGGATTATGACAATATAAAATTTTTTTTTTTTAAAAAACCTATTTATATTATGTAAAAGTAAAAAAACATAAAAAACTGTATAAAATGTATGTAATCGTACCAACCCGCATAGTGAAGTTATTATGTTTTTTATACTGCATGGCGAACGCTGTAAAAATGAAGCCCAAAAAACAATGGCAGAATTGCTAAAATGCTAATAAAAACTATGGAACACCTATGGGCCCAAAAAGCACAATACACCACTAGATGAGATCCCTGAGGGTGTTGAATCTAAAATGGCATGACTTCTGGAAGGTTTCACCTGTTCTGGTACTTTGGGGGCTTAGCAAATATGACATGGTACACACCAAAGTCCGCGTTCCAAAAGCCAAATGGCACTCCCTCCCTTGTACACCCTGTCATGCACCCAAACAGCAGTTTACACTCATATATAGGGTATTGCCGATCTTGGAAGAAATTGAGTAACAAATATTGGGGTGCTTTTTATTTCAGGATTTCTTGTACAAATCAAACATTTTCAGCTAAAATTGTAGATTGTTGGAAAAAATTTATTTTTTTTTTTTTCAATTTTCCCAGCCTAATGCTAAAGAAATCTGTGAAACACCCTGTGGGATCAATATACTCACTACACCACTGGACATATGTCTTAATGGGTGTAGTGTCCAACATGGGGCCTTTTTAAGGGTGTTTATTAAGTTTTAACACCTTAGAGTGTCCACAAACATGGAATGACACCTAAAGAAAATTGTAATGAAAGTGAGACCGCAAAATCCAGTAGGTGCTCTTCTATTCTGAGGCTTGTGGGTGAGTCAAATAAGGGTCACATATGGGTTATCTCTAAAAACAGCAGAATCGGGGGAATCAATGTTGAGTTGCATTTCTCTGGTAAAATCTACTGTATACCAGTGAATAATGGATAAAAATTTAAAATCTTCAGAAAAAGTGAATTTTTGAAATTTCATCTCCACTTTGCTTTAATTTCTGTGGGACCCCCAAAGGCTTAACAAACTTCCTAAATGCTGTTTTGAATCATTTAAGGGATGCAATTTCGTAGGGTATGTTCACACGACGTAATTGCAACGCGTACAGTACGTGCTGAAATACGCCGTATGTTTTGGTAGTCGTATTCCCAAAGCATGGGGGGGGCGGCAACCCACCAGGCCCATTGACATGCATTGTTTGCGGCACGTAATCGCCATGAACAATTGGCATGTCACATCTCCCCGCGCTTACAATACGATTGTACGTGCGGTGTTACGACGCGTAATCCATAGCTCTCTATGAGAGCTATGGATTACCATAATTGGGGCGCACATTTTGCCACGTATAACGCGCAAAAATAAGCCATGTGAACATACCCTTAGATGGAATCATTTATGGGGGTGTCTAACATACAGAACCCTCAAAGCCACGTCAGACCTGGACAGGTTCCTAATAAAATCAGTGTTGCAAACTTTCTTGAAAATGTGAAAAATTGTTACGAAATTTCTAAGTCAACATACAGTACAGATAAGGTAGATGCTAGTTATAAACAATTTCATGTGGTATAACTATCTGTCTTAAATGGAGAATTTTTTTTAACTTTTTTGAACAAACTTTCAAAACATCTTGACATTTTTTTTTTTTACAAATAAACAAGGATTGTATGGACAAAAAATTCTTACTAACCAAAAGCACAATGTGTCACAAGAAAACTCTCTCTGAATCACATAGATAGGTAAAAGTATTAAAAAGTTATTCCTTCAAAAATTGACATATGCCAGATTTGAAAAATAAGTCTGTGTCTTTCAGTCTAAAATGGGCGCGGTGTGAAAGGGTTAAGCTCAGTGGTCACTTTCGTCTCAGAGCATCCCGCTTGAAGCCTTGCAATGGTGAGGTACTGTTGATCAATTGTAAGTGTCAGAACTGCGCTACTGTCACTTTAAGTTTTTTTGTTGCAGCCTCAGCCAGGGTGCGGCTTGGTGCTTTAAGCTATGTTCACACGGCTAAGTTTGGGCCGTATTTCGGTCCGTAATTATGCGCCGAAGTGCGCAAATTACGGGCTGAAAACGGCCCATTCATTACGGTAATCCACAGCTCTCATAGAGAACTATGGATTACGTCTCCTCTCCCCGCCCGGCGACGCCGCCGGGCGGGGAGATAATTGACATGTGATTTAATAGCGGCGTATACACGCCGCTGGCAATTTAAGTCTATGGGCCGGCGAAGTCCCGGCCCCCTGCTCAGTCCCCCGCTCCCACCCCCCCCCCGGTCACACGGCGTAATTTCGGGGCGTAAATAAGTCCCCCAGTTTAGCCGTGTGAACATAGCCTTAGGGGTTAAGCACTTGAGCCAATCCCTGGCTGGGGAGGGGTATTTAAACCTCTTCCTGCTGGCCTGGCCCTGCTGGTGATTACTTCTTGTGTCCTAGCTGTTTGTTTTTTCTCTGCTGTTTTGTTTCGCTGATCCTCTGGATTTTGGCCTGTCATCCTGGTTACTCTCTCTTCGTGTCCTTTGGTTACTGCGCATACTCCTGGTTTGACCTCAGCCTGTCTGACTATCCTCTATTTGATGTCTGTTTGCGTCTTTTTCCGTTTGTCTTCCGTTTATCTGCTGTCTGTTTCTCACCCGTTTAGTAGGGTATATTTTAGGAAGACGTTTGAGTGCGGGGTCGCACTTTTCGGGGCAGGTGCTATGCCTAGGCAGGGCTTGTCAGGACGACCTTAGGGCATCCCTTACAGTAAGGTGTTGTCTTGGCCCCATGTGGTCAAAATGTGAACAGCATGATCAGGAGGACTGTTTAAATCCCAATTCAAATTGATCCCCTAAATTTATAGGGTGATTCAGGGATCAAACACCTGTTGAGAATTTTCCCACTAAGCAAAATTTTGTTTGCTTGTTAGAGATCAGCAAGTTGTGCAAAAAGTCCTGAAACATTGAACAGTTGGACATGTGTATTCTCAAATTAAGAGATTTAGTTCGCTTACGTTTTTACCCGAGAAATCTTATGTTAATCCTGAAATTTCAACCAAAAGCTAAATATCTCTAACTTTTTGCTGGTTATTCATATTGGCACAAAAATGACTCTCGAGTATGGTTCCCAAAATACACTTCTTTATCCCAGACATGCTAACATGTGCAAAAAGGTGCCTAACAGTCTCGAAATTAAAGGGGTTTTGGCATAAAGCAAAAGCCCTTTCTAATGCCGGCTCCTACCTCCCTAAGAGCCGGCTTCAGAGAACCAGGAGATGGCTGTACTTGCACAGCTCTTTCTCATTCATGTCCATGTGAGTCCCGAGTATAGCTGAGCATGCATGCTGCGATATATTCAGAGCTGGCTTCAGAACGAGATTTTGCTTTGTGGCAAAACCCATTTGACTCTTGGCGAAACTTAGAAACATGATTACATTTTGTATTTCTGATATCATTGGCCAGGGTAACTATTGTGATCTTTGTGCATTTGTTAGAGATAAGTAAAACAATGTAATAAGCTTAGTTGAAATTAATGGACGTATGTCTTTTTTCAATATTACTATGTAAGACAGGACACAAGACAAAAAAATGCAAAACGAAGCATAACTCGGCTTTGTTGAATCATTTTGGGTTGGCACTGTGTTACAGCTTGGGGGTCTGGGCTGTTAACTCTCAGGGAGACAAACATGCATTCTGCTGAATAACAGAAAATTCTGTAGGGTAGATTGAGGCCATCTGTCAGAAAGATGAAGCTAAACCAAAATGTATCTTGCAATGGTACATTGATTCAAAGTGCATAAAATAAAAAGAAAAGGCCGGAAGTTTTACTAAAGCCCAGGCCAAAATGTCAGTGAAATGCCATCTAGAGAACACTAGTCACAGAAGCAGGAGTGTACTTGCTGCCCCAGGAAACATGCCCTATGTTCATTTTACAGCTGCATTTTATATAGTAGAATTTGCTGGGATTGCCATTTGATGCAAATTTGGATTACATGTAAAATCATAGATTGAGATTATTATTTTTTTTTGATGGTATATATTCTTCTCTAGCAGTCTGTTGTTGAGAGTGTTGGACTATGTGGGTAGCAACATACTCTACTGACACTGGGAATGGTAATGATCAGCTGGCAGTTAATTTATACCTTCCAGTTAGGCCTCGTTCACACGGCTTATTTCACCGCGGATTTGCCGACGGATTGACGATCGTCAATCCGTCGGCAAATCAGTCAGAAATAAGTAACAGTCTATTTTCTCTGGATTTCAATAGAAAATACGGCTCGTCGTTCACACGACGCGTATTTCCGTGCCGGATTGCCGCCGCAGATTGACGACAGCAATCCGGACGGAAAAACAATGTGCATGTCAATTATTTACGGACGGATTCACCACCTACAATGAATGGAGATGGTGAATCCGTCGGGAAATCAGTTACAAATACGTGCCATACTTAGTGGCACTTATTTGCAACTGATTTTCAACTGATTTCAGAACGTATTTACGATCGGCAATCCGTTGTAAATACGTTCTGAAATAAGCCGTGTGAACGAGGCCTTAGAGTTTTAAGAAAAGTTACTACAGTGTTTTTTATGGGGAATAAAGGTAGTTGCTCAAATAGACATATCAGGAGAGCTGATAGATGCTAAATCAAAGTACCTGGAGAAAACATTAAGTAACACACTAACTACACTCCTCCAACTAATAGGTTATTTATGTGATTGTGTTATAAGTACAGGGAATACAATTTGATTAATAAATATGCAAATATGTAAATATGATGTGGGATAAAATGATTGTCATCATAGTCATATATGTGTTATACCTGTGTTTTGATTCATACAACAGATATTTATTTCTATTATGTGGAGGAAGTTGTATGGCATACTAACCATGTAATTCTGTAAATAATTTTGTATTTATTTATTTAGTATTTGATCACATATATTTTTCATTATTTAATTTTATATAAATTGTGGATAATTTATGAAAAATGCAAGTTGGTAATTGATATTTTCTTAATTCTTGTAGTGATAAATTTTTAAAAAGGTCTTTGCATGAGCAAAATGTCATGGATAGTCATGTCATGTACAGTAACATATTTTGATTTATGCACCAAGAAATTAATAAAGTATAAATAATTGCAAATTAATGAGTAGTTGATCTTCTTATATATTAACTACAATCCTCAACACTGAAATTGCAACATCAAGATGGAAAAGTCATGGAATGATGGATCTATAGACTGGTTAATAATAAGCAAATGATTAAACAATGGGAACAAAATATTCAAAACATCTAGATTTATTCTGGATCGAGTATGAGAGCCATGTGCAAAAATATACTCAACCTCTTGGCATAATATTAGTGAAGTTGTTAATGGTTGTCTGAGGAATGTTCTGCTGTGCTGAATGCACTTGAGCAGGCAAATTATCAAGATTGGCTGCTGGCAGAGCCTTTGCAATTGCCAATCAATGACAACCCAGATGTACTTCAAGGGAGTCGAGGCTGCAGGTCATGGAAGCATGTTTAGACAACGCAGGCTGCTCACAGCAGCAAGAACAATATGTGTCTTCCCATTGTCCTGTTGTGAAACAGCTCCTGGGCCATTTCTGCAAAAATGGCCATCCCACTGGTTCCATGACCAAATTCATTTAATGCTGAGTTGTTTGTGTGCTTGAATTAAAGAACAGAGGCGTCTGTACTGTACATTATATCACCCCATTGCCACTCTTGTTGTAACGTTCCATTGTAAAAGCCTCATCATGCCTTTGCCACATGCCAAAGGATAGGGATGTCCAATGTCACTTGCAGTACAGAATAAATCACTATGTGTCATTCTTCCAATCAGACAAACCAGTTCCTCATTGTTCTCCCAACCACCAGGACACACAATATTGACATTTTTGCCTAGGGTCACAGTGATCTGCTGGATCAATCTGTCCCTCTATTTGCAATAAGTGGTGATAACTGGCACATCCAGGAATAGGATCTATTGCACAATCATCTCACAACACTTTATCTGATATTTGAGGTTTCATGTAGCTAAAAAATATTTAACTTTCAATCTGACTTTTCTGGGACCCCTTCTTTCCTCCCCCCATGCCACAGATTGCAGATCAGCAGTTAAAATTGTGATAATTTACAGATCTCCCCTTCTACTTTGTTAATTTACATAACCTTATGGTTTGTTCTTCTTGGTGCTGCAGCTTCAATGTTGATGAGTGTATTATTCATTTGTAAAGCCTCTCTAGAAGTTTGCCACTGGTCTGTGTTTACTTGTCTTGCAGTGATAATGTCATCTACATCCACCTGACAGCTGTAGCCAGCAGCTATGCTTGTATTTTTGACACCATTAAGGCTCAACAACTATAAGGCCGTGTTCACACGGCTTATTCACGGCGGATTTGTGCGCCGTATTGAGCGCACAAATCCGCCGTGAATACGGGGCGGGACGGGGGCGGGGCCGGAGCGCGGCGGGGGGGCCGCAACCGGCCCCATAGAAAAAGCATTGGTTACGGCGCGTCCGCGGCGGAAATAATTTTCATGTCACGTTGTCCCCCCGCGGCGGTTTTGGCGAGCGGGGGGGAGCGACGGAATCCACTGTTCTCTATGAGAGCAGTGGATTACCGTAATGACTCCGACGGATTGGCGCCGTATTGAAGCGCAAATCCGGCGCGGAATACGGCGCCAATCGTCGGCAAATAAGCCGTGTGAACGAGGCCTAAGGGTACGCTCACATGGCCTTTTACTGTGCTTTTTTTGGCGGATTATCTGCGTAATCTGCGCCCAAAAAAGTGTCAAAAACAACTGCCATTGATTGCTATGTAAAACCAGCATTGTTGTTCAGGCGACACCGATTTTACTCGAGTGTTTTCGGTGCCAACAATACTTAAAGGAGTTGTCTCCCCACAGGGTTTCAAAGAATGCATGAAAGAAATTCTCTGTCACTTCCTGGTTCATACTAATTTGCATAAGCTCCATGCTTGTACAGCTACGTTGTGCTTTCAGATGCTAATTAGATTAGATTAGCTTCTCAAACTACTTGAAGGACTTCTTATCTGATCCCCAAAACAAAAGCCCTAATTACAGAGCTGTTTACTTGAGATAAATCAAGCTTTTTACTGTCTGGCAGCACAGGACACTGACTGACACAGCTGACCTGTGTGATGACTCACTCTCTGTTATCTCATTGAACAAACAGCCCCAGGAGATTTGTTTACAGGTCGGTTACTGAGGAAACTGAAATAGCCATGGAGGTAATAAATTCACTTGTATCTCTTTAGGGAAAACAGAGGAACAATGCAATAGATTTGGAAAATGTCTTTTTTTTGTGTTCCCTACAATTTGAAAGCTATTCTTTGTAGTGAGACAACCCCTTTAAGTATAGGAGGCAGAAAACCTGCCTCTGATATTTAGAGTTGTTTCCTCGTTTTCATTTTGCACTTGTAACTTGGAATTTCCAACAATGAAATGACACTTTTTTTGGTGTCGACACTTTTAGCCCCAAAAACCATAGTTTGAACCTAGCCTAAGAGTTGCTTACCGCAAAATATGACTTCCACAATTTAATCCTTGTTTAAGATAGTCTACAGTATCAAAGATTAACATTTACAATGGTTTGAATGTGAATTATGATTTTGGCTAACTGTAACCCTAACCCTTAGTTAAGTTAACTAACCATTCTATGACACTCCAGATCTGACAGTGCTCCAAGTCAAATGTCACTTCCAACTACCATAACATAGGTTTAACGTATAGATTATGTTAATTGGAAGTGATGTCAGACCAAAAGTAACTTAGCACCAGGAGAGCTCAACAGTAAATTAACCTGTAAAAACCTGTAGAAAACCTTAACCCTAGCTGAGGTTCAGGGTCAATTTTTTTTTTTCTTTTCTTTTTTATGGGAAAGAAGGAAGAAAGGAGGACATTTTAACTAACATTTGATTTGGGCTGACCAAAATCAAATCGCTTAGATTTGGTCAGATTTGACTTAAACCTGATCTTGAAGTACAACACTGTATTAAATTATGTCATGTATTCCCATGTTTTAAAAGGAAAATGTTTCTCAATCCTATATGAAAATCTTTGCTTGAAAAAAGAATCGTTCATTTGTTTTCTAGATGACAAAATTAATCAACTTTTCTTATTTTAATTTTTAACACAAATTTTTATTGATGAAGGTAAACAAACAAGACCATTGAAAATAATTGGATATTACATAGTGTCAGTCACAGCAATGCTTAACAGAGTTGTCTAAACAAACATATTTTAGTCTCATTAGGTTTCATACAAAGAAATATTTTAATCGTGTTTGACATATATCGACTCCACCTTCAAATTTAGATATTCCCCCGTGTCCTAGAGAGATCCCCCCCACCCCTCTGAACTCCACCCCCCACCCTTCAACTTTCCCATGTGCACTGCTAGCTTCCTAAGTCTAAGTTCCCAAGGGTACCTTTTAGCTTCTCCATAAGATAATATTCTGTGTACTTAAATGGTTCTAAAATGGATTGTATCTCGGAAGGTGTGTAATGTTTAGAAATAAAGAGCTTCCATTTTTTCAAAAAACCTTTGGAATCCAAGTCTTTATTCCTTTCTGCTTCCAGTTTTTCCAGATACAAGGCTTGTTTCATGAGGTCAATCATTTTTTATAAAACTGGTGCAGACTGGTCTAACCAATGCCTCAGTCAACTTTTCTAAATATTCTTCTTTCTTATAATGACTTCCATTTTGCTGCTATAAAGTTTGTGTCCACCTGACTGTTCAGCAGAAACTCACATTTGATATTTGTCAAAGTCCTGTTCTTGCTTCTGCTATCACTTTTTGTTGTTACCTTGATTTCTATCAGTGTTTCTCTTAGTGTTATAAATGACAAGGGGAAGGATTTTTAAAATATTGGAGAGAGGGGTAGAGCATCCAAGAAGGGCAGCTCATCCAAGCTGTAGATAGGGAGGAAAGAATACACAAGGCAGTTTGCAGGAGTAAGGGGAATCTTGTTGGCTGTGTAAAAGTAAACAGAAGAAAACAAAGCACGCATGGCAAACTCTAGATTTGTGAACACACAGACCTCACCGTTCGCATGAGTTACTGTGAGAAGGCACAACCATGAGAGAGGTCTAAAACTTGTGTAAAAATTTTTTTTTCATGTCAAAGGTGTCCATAGCATTTAATGGATTTGCACAATTTAACACATCACACTACAAAACAAAAACTATATTTTAATAAATTATTTTTATCTTCATTGCTTCTATTTTGACAAGAATTAAACTTTTCGATATGTTCACAAATAGTATTTTCATACAATTTAATTTTTTAATTCTTTTTAAGTAACTATAAAATTTAGCAAATATTGCTTTCAGTGATCTGTATGTTGACACAAATTCTTATAGTGCAGGGTAACGCATTCCTTTATTAGATAGTTGTTAGAGCCAATATTTACTGTGTTGCATTAGAGCTAAGTAGTTTAGCATGGAGATTGGCCTATATTCATCATGAAAGCTAAGGAATTAAGACAATAGCTGCAGCACAAATCAGTCCTCTAACTTTGTCATCCTTTATTTTTCACTAACAAGTAACAGGATTCGTCCAGCACATGGTGTGTACCAGAAAAGCCATGGATAATCTGTATAATAGCTATTAAGCATCCTTACTTGCACATAGCTGTCTGTTCTCTTATTTGCTGAGTTTCAAGCCACTTGAATCCAATAAAGTCACCAGTGACTGAATATGACAGATGTGCTACTCTGAACTACTGAGCATCTACTAATCTAGTCTATGATTCCCTATTTAATTAACAGGTCAGATGGAAAATTTTCATGTAGATTCTTTTAATTAGGGATGAATGTCAAGACTTGAAGAAGCCTATAGGCGAAGCGGTTTAATATAGAACTGTAATGAAAAAGAAATGCTAATGCCGTCATGCAGTATATGTGCTAATGGGACAACACTCTTTGCAGTGTCCTGTTTAAGTGCTTATATATGCATTGTAGCAAATGCATTTTGAGGCACGTCCTTAAGGCATCTTTACCATTGCACATTTTAGGGATGAATGAATTGCAAATACACTTGAATACACATAGTTTATTTCAAATTATGTTCTGAGCTAGAGGATTGTGGAGGCCAAGACATAAGAGAGTAATAGTTACTGATAATGTTTTGAACACCCATTACTGGTTTCAGAAAACCGCTAGGTTCCAGGGGAAAATATTCACCTGCAGTGAGGTGGAGAACCATTAAAGGGACTTTACCACAAAGCAAGCTAATGAGCTAGAAGCCATCCTTAAATAAGTATTTTTCTGCAGTTGAACTTAGTAAAAGAAACGTTCTTTTTCACCGACAAAAAATACATTTTGCTTGTAGCATAATTCATAACCGAAGGTTAATTACAAGTTTTTCTGTTGTTGTGTACCGTAAAATACACGCCATTTTAACACGCTACAAAGCTGGTAATTTTTGGTTGCTCATTTCTTTTGCGCAATTTAGATCCAGGGGTTAATTAAGCGTTGTTGTTCTGCTGTTGTGGTCAATAAAAGAAACGTTCTTTGTCACTGCCAAAGAAGCAATTTTCCCTTGTAGCAAAATTTCAAAAAACGAAGGTTAATTAAGCCTGTTTGTGCTTTTATATTCAGTAAAATACAAGTGTTTTTAAACGGCACATACAAGTAAATTTTTCCTGGCCATTGTGGAGCGCAATTTATACCCAAAGGGGGTTACCAAGCTTGTTACTGGGTTCATTTGGGTCAAATACAGGGTGTGTATTTATCATATACAGATATCTTCATCAAACAGTGTCTGTACATTTTAGAACAAACAGTATACTGACAGAGAGGTGGCAGGCTCTTCACCCGCGAGTGGCAGTGGCACAAACATTTTCCCGGAGCAGGCCTAGGTCGTAGCACAGCAAGGGGACGTCGCAGCGGGGTCACCCCTCGGGGAGGCCACAACTGCCGCGTCATCTAGCGGCCGTGTGTTGACAGCAAAACCCCAAAGGGGTTTTTGATTGGTTGACTAGGTCATCCACTTTCCCCCCAGATGACATCTGACAACTCCAGCTAAGAGTCGGTGGGATCGTCAGACACAATCCTTTAGTTGGCATGGCCCGGGAGCGGGTCAGCGGCCCTCACCTGTCCTCAACCCACCTCTGTCCCATCCGATTCCCTCAGCCAGAGATCTACTATGTGGTCTGGGATCAGCGCCACTATATAGCGAGGATGAACAATTTGAGGAGGGCAGTCAGCAGCTACTTGGCAGCGAAGAAATGGGGCCAATATTCCCTGCTTCTTGCCGTAGGCGGCAGTATAGATGTAGAGTGGCATGGGAGGTCATGTTTTGAGGGGTCAGCCTCTGCATACCAAGACCAGTGAGGGGGACAGCAGTGACGATGAAACACAAATCGATAATGATGTAGCCGACCGCACTTGGGAGCCAGGTGAAGCAAGGGCTTCATCATCGTCAGGAGAAGAGGGCGTCAGCTTGCGTGTCAGGCAGCGGCGCAGCCAGCAAGTGGGTTGTGTGGCCCTGAGTCAGCAGGGTAGCAGCAGTGTGAGGTCGGGAGCAAAGCGGCCACGCGGTAGAAAACCCACTTCGCAGGTCCAAGAAAGTAGGGGGCACGGGGGGCTCAGCGGGCAGCGGTGGTATTTAGTCACTCAGGCGGAGCTTTGGCGGTAAAATCGGGCTATCGGCGGTGTGGGCAGTTCTTTGCTAAGACACCGAGGAAGCCGAGTAGGGGTTTATATATAGAATCTGTGGGCAGAAAGTGGTGTGGCCAGGGAGCTAACGTTGGCACCACGGCCTTGCGTCAACACATGCAGCGTCACCATCTGGTGGCCTGGGAGAAACGTGGCTCAGATGTGGTGGTCCATCCTGCCGCCGCAGCAGCAGCCAGTGGCACGCATGCCATTGCAGAAAGTCAAAACTCCACCACCTCTGCAGAAGGGAACCGTTTCTCTTTGCCATCATCTCCCGGTCCAGATGCTCCTGCTCCAGATGCTCCTGCTCCTCGCTACTCATGGCGCCAGCAGTCGTTCAGGCGAGGCAGTGCAGAAGAGACACACAGTACGCGTCCAACCATCCTAAGGTGCAGAAGCCTGACCGTGCTCCCTGGCCAAGTTGTTGGTAACTGGAGTCCTCTCCCTTTTCAAATGGTGACGTCGCAGAACCGTCAGAAGAACTAAATGGCTTTGTGGCTGAGCCGAGATGAGAGTTCCAAGCCGTATTTTCTTTACCAAAAGCAGGTACCAGCACTCATAAATATTTAGAACAGAAGGTGGGCCATCCATGAGCTTATTCGGTTTGTTACAAGGTGCACGGCAGCACGACTCTGAAGCGTGTAACTTTAGCGGCCCACTGGGTGAATGTCGCTTCCTCCCAGGCACACCAACGAACTTGGACAGGACGACGCCGCTTTCTCCACCACATTTGTCAAACTGCGCTCCTCGCCAATGCCTGCTCCTCCTCCTCCACCACAACCTAGCATCTCAGCCTCCCACATAGTTACTGCTCCATCAACCACATGTGTAGGGCACATCCCAATACGCGGTGTCACGCAGTTCTACACCTGGCTTGCCTCAGGCGAACGAAGTCCACACATGGGGAGGAAACTGGCTTCCGCGTCCATGCACAAGAAATCGATGTGTGGCATTTTCTCCGCGCCAACTGCAAATCGGGAAACATGGTGAGGACAATGGGGATAACATGGTGTACGCGCTGCAGCCGAGGAGGGATGGTGCCCAAGCGCCCTGCAGGCGATGTGTTCAATCTGGTTGTGAAAAGGTTCCTGAGAGTCTGTCGCCGATCTTCAAATCTGAAATGGCAGAAAGTTTGTGCCATGCACTTCATCCCATTGCCACAAAGCCAGGAACAACCCTCCTCAAGTTTGCAAGCGGCAGAATGGCCTCCCCCAACACACTCTGATATGCGATGTTTTCCACCCGTTGGAAATTCCAGCTGCACATGTTGGGACCGACTGTAATAGAACAAGAAAGGCCATTAACGATTTTTTGATGATCCAGCAGACAGGAGTACTGCCCTGTGTAACTTTGATGTCCAGCCAGTGGCAGCTCAGCGTGAAACCACCTGCCGTTTGTTGAGGCCATTCGAGGGGCGATCGTTTATTTGTCACGCCAGGACTACAGGAGAATAACGACATTCCACTGCTTCAAGTCCTGGGAACAGATGCTGAAAAATCGGTCCTGGGCGGGGACGTGAGACGTGCGACTACATCTCGCGGCCACATGAGTCCGGTGGGGACTGAACGGAGGAGGAGGAGTTCATTGTAGCAGAAGGATTGTCTGGTGAAGATGATGGATTTTCTACCCAGGTGACAAGAGAGAGGAGCCAGAGCAGCTGGAGGAGGTAGTTGGAGATGAGAAGACGAGGCAGATGACCCTCAAGCACCGTGGCATATACAGTGGAGATGGAGGCAAGGAGCCCTCGGAGTCACTTGTCAGATGGGCTGCACATGCTGATTTTGCCCTGGCTAAGTGACAGCCGGATTAGTTCACCATCCGGCAGAGGATTGACTTCTGGCTCAATCCACCCTATTGACCCCTCTTCTACCGTCCCAAATGGGGAGCCTTTTTCCCAGCTGCTGAGAGGAGTGACAAACACAATACATAGGGTAAATCCTCCGTAGTCATTGGGCCGCTGCCTATGTGGCGGCCATCGTCCCTCCTCTGACAGGTCTGACCGGGGGTTCTTCACGTCTCACCATACTACTGCCAGCGGCTGCTGGGAAAAAGTGGGGGGTAGGAGCAGTACCAACGCCATTTGCACAAAACCCAAGTCTGGGGTCAAATGATGAGCAGCTTCCTTCACCCGCCTATGAGGAGGGAGTCCCCCACAGCAGCAGGAAACCCGGGGCAAAACCCTGAACCAACAGGTGGGGCCAAATTTGGGCAGCACTCCCGCCAAAACCCCATTAGAAGATCCACTGGACTACTGGGCACCACCCCGGGGTTGTGGCCGGGAAACCCTTTCCGATTTTTCAGTGGAAAAAGCTGACCTTTCCCCGGCCAGTATTGGGCCCCGATCGGTGAAAACCTTTGGGGGGGGGCCATCGTTAAACCCCAAAGGGGAACCCGCTTTTTCCACGGGGAAATTTTGGAACGAAAATTTACCTTTGTCAAAAATGAATCAGACGGGGGATTGCCAGGGAATTTTTCCACCCACCAAATTTCCCTTTGGCATCAGATTAAATCAGTCTTGAACCCTTTACCCCAAACTTTGAGAAATGAGGGCTTTGGGTTTTAAAATACCTGCCCCCGCCACTATTCTGATGCCTTTTCCAAAAGCCTGAAGCCCAAAATCTGCTTGACGTTTTTCCGTGCCTACCACCATCTTTTTCCGGGGGGCTTGGGATTGCCAAAACCCCCCTAGTCCCCCCGGGGCTGGGCCCCCAAAACCCGGGGGGGCCCTCCGGGGTCGTTAGGGGCCCCTAACCCCCAAACCGTCCTAAGCTATCCCGGGTTTGCGGCAAAAACCCCTTGGGGACGGCCCCGGGGGCGGGCTAACGAAAAAGCGTCCCCCGGGACCAAAAAAACATTTTTGAAAAGCTTCAACGGAGCAAAGCCCCGGAGTAAACGGGGGCCGCAGTCAGGAATTTTCACACCCCAAGGCGGGGGTGCCCCCCAAACACGCTGCCCCGGGGCGGGGCCTTTTTACGCACGCCGCTGAAGAAAAACCGGGAGCACCGAAGCGACAGCGCAGCGGGGGGGAGCCCAGGCAGGGAAGTGCTTCGGGTTTTTACTTTTTTAAATTGGCTATTTTTTTGCAGGGGGTTCTTAACCCACTGTTTTTATTTTTGCCAGGGAGGGGGCTGTTTTTCTAATTTTATATGTTCAGGGAGGGGGGCTGTTATCTATTGTTTATAAAATTTTCAGGGAGGGGGGGTGTTAAACTATTGTTATATGGGGCAGGGGGGGGGGGCTGTTTATCTATTGTTTTTAGTGCAGGGGGGGGGCTGTTTTTCTATTTTTAAAATGTGCAGGAGGGGGCTGTTTTTCTATTGTTAAATGTGCAGGGAGGGGGGGATTTTATCTATTGTTATAAAGTGCAGGGGGGGGGGCTGTTATCTACTTTTTATAAAAAGCAGGGAGTGGGGGGGTTAACTATTGTTTTATGTGCAAGGGGGGGGGGCTGTTATCTTATTTTAAAAATGGGGCAGGGGGGGGGCAGTTATCTAATTTGATAAGGAGCAAAGGGGGGGGGTTTTCTAAGTTTAATATGGGGCAGGGAGGGGGGCTGTTACCCATTGTTAAATTGGGGGGGGGGAGGGGGGCGTTAAACTACTGGGTTTATAAGGGGGAGGAGGGGCTATTAACTATTGTTAAAAAGTGCAGGGGGGGGTTATTAAAACAAATTTTTATATGTGCAGGGAGGGGGGGTATTATCAAATTCATAGAGCAGGGAGGGGAAGCTATTAAACTTTCTTTTCATATGTGGGAAGGGGGGGATGCTTTTATCACTGTCATATGTGCAGGGGGGGGGGCTAATAACTACTTATATAAGTGCAGGGAGGGCTAAAAATCTAAACCTACAAAAATTTCTTTGAGGCCCAAAAGGCAAACCAAAAAAAACCGGGGCTGTGGGGCCCTATAAGCTATCTAATTTTACCTGCTGTGGGGGCCAAAAAGCTATCTATATAAACCTTTCTGGGGACCAAAAAACCTGCCTATATACCCGGGGTGGGGGGACCTAAACCTTTCCTAAAATACCTCTGGGTGAAACCCAAACCTTCCCATAAAATTTTTGGGGGACCTAAAACCCCCCTAAATACCCGGGTGGGGAAACCCAAACTGGCCCATATACCTGCCGGGACCAAACCGGGTATTTTACCTGCTGGGGGACAAAAACCCCGCCCAAAACCTTTCTGGGGGGGCCTAAAACCCGCCAAAAATCCCCACTGGGGGGTCCAAAACTTTTCCCTTAAAAACCTACGGGGGGAAAATAAACTACACACCCACCCACTGGAGATATATAAAGTAAAATTTAAACCAAACCCACTAGAGGGCGTATAACTTCGGGGGACCCTAAAAACCTTCACTGGGGACACATAATTTAAAGCGTGTTAAGTCGGGTAAACAGTCCCTTAAAACCGGTAGTTTAAAGGGCCCCACTCAATTTAGGGGTTTAAAAGAGGTTTTCAAACGCCCCCGCGGGCTCCAGCGGTTGTTAAAAACCGGTTTTTAAAGGGCCCCAATCGATGTTAAGACCTTAAACAATCGACTCCGGGGGCTACCACCCACCTCCAACCCTGTCATTGGGCCACTCCAAAACCCAGCTGCTGCTAATGTTGCTGGGTGCCGGGGACATTTCCCCCTCTTGTCATTGTGCCACTGTCTGACCTCATGCCCGCTGGCTGCCCCTGACCTCCACTCTCTTCATTGTGGCCCCCTCTGTGGCCTACTTTCTGTTTTTTTCCACCTCCAGAATGTCATTGTGCCAAAATTTTCAAAAACCCATTCTGCTGCTGCCGGGCACCCCACCACTCTCTGTCCCTTGGGGCCATTCTGTGGGCCCACTAAATGTTTTGCCATCCCCCAAATGGGCATTGTGCCACTGTCGACCCATGCTGCGGGTGTGGCTGCTGCCCTGCCCTCCACACTGTTTTCATTGTGGGACTCTCGGGCCCATGGGTGCTGCCCGCCTTACCCCCAATTTTTCGTCATTGGGGCCAAATCTGTGGGGCCCACTACTGTTTTTTTCCACCTCCCCAAAAGTCATTTTTTTCCACGCCTGGGGCCTCAAAGGGGTCTGCTGTGGCTGCTGCCGAGACCTCCCCCTCTTCATGGTTTCCACTTCTGACCCATTTCTGCGGCCGTGACCTACACACTTTGTTTTTGTGCCAAATTTTGTGGGCCCACCCTGTTTTTTTCCCCCCTCCAGAAAAGTCATTTTTTTCCAAACCCCCTTTACCTCAAGCTGCTGTGGCTTTCTGCCGCACCTCCACACTCTGTCACTGATTTTTGCCATCTGAGCCCTCACTTTTTTTTTTCCAGCTTTTGCTGCCATGACTTTATCAGGCTACAAAACCCGCGAGTTTTTTTTTGGGCATTTTTTTCCCTCTTAATGCCCAGGGAATTTTATAGTGAAGCAATTCTAAAGTGGGGGCCCGTCATACATTTCATAATAAAACACAACAAACTAAAACACAACCAAACCCCCCCTCTTTCATATTTTTGGCAGGCCAACGTTCTTAAAAAGCCCCCCTGCAGGCTCTGTGCGCCTGGAAATAGCTGTTTTTTTAACGCGATTTCATCCCCAAGTATTTTGGACCGAAACAAATTTTGTCGGGAAATTTCGGCGAAGTCACCAAAACGAATTTTTTTAGAACTTCGCCCTTTTCTAATTACAACACACTAAATTTTTAATTTACTTTCCCCAAAAATTTTTGATAAGTGAAAAAACTTTGCTGGTACAAAAGCAGTTTAAATTTGGGGCGGTTAAAAAAATGCAAACAAAACTGTTTCGTGGGGAAAGCCCCTTAAACAGAAAAGGTAATTAGTATCACAGATGTCTTCAAACTTGTAATCAGTCTGCCTGCCTATTTAAAGGGGAAAAGGGGAGTCCCCAGTTTTTGGGTATCATGGGGTGTACCACCCGGACAAAACCCAAAGGGAAAACATGGGAGAAGATCAATTTTTTTTTAGACCAAAAATGTCAAAGGTAAAGGGGGGCCCAAAAACCAACTCCCCAAAAAACTTATGTTTTTTGTTACAATGTTGCACATATTATTTTTTAAATTTTTAAAATCTAATTTGGACTATACCAACCTTTTATATAATTTTTTTTAAGGGGGGGTCCTGTTCATTTAAAGGGAACTTGTCACTTTGAACTTTCTTACTGATCTGCCAGCAGTAAGTCCCTACATCAAAGGGAAGCTAAACACATTGATAAATTTTTCTGTGGGCCCAAAAAATTTAAACAGGGAAAAAGTATGATTTTTTTATATCCCTACTTTTTTTTTGGGGTTTTTGGAGCTAGAAGACGGGGGCTATCCCTTTATTAAAACCTTCCTTGAAACCCTGTGTGTAGAAAAAGGGGGGGTCAATCATTTTAAGACCCCCCACTTTGGGCTTTTAAAACCCCGAATAAGCAAGGGGGGTTTAAGGTTTTTCCCCCGCCTGTAAATTCTAACCCGCCCGATCGGGTAGCTTTTTCAATTAAAATGGGTTCCCCTTTTAAAATAGTTTGTTTTAAATGAAATTTTTTTATTACCTGCCCTTAGTAGAAATAATTCTACTTATCTACTTACCAGAGGCTTGTCACTGATCAAGTTTTCTGCAAACTTTTAAAACTATTTGGACATTCAGAGTCAGAATGAAGGACATGACTTTCTGAATTCTCAGAATGTTAACTTGTCAGTTTTGTTTTACTTGATACACTAGGCGTTTTTGTAGTGTAGCAATGCTAGGGATTACTTGCCTTAATTTTTCAAAGCATTTCTGCCTAGGTTCCAAGGAACTCTATATAGCTAAGTGCTCTATATAAAAACAACACACTAAGAGTTGACTGAGCAGAGAAGAGATAAAGCATGACGTTTTGGCAGGCCCCCACCCTAATAATCATTGTGCAGCAGTTTGTGTGTTTCAGCAGTGCTGAAAAAGCAAAGTTGCTGTAAGGTCCAGGAAAGATAAGAGTCCTTTATTTTTAACAGTAATGTCAAAGCACTCAACCGTTAGATGGCTTTGTGACAAGCATCCATTTAGTTTTAACATGGATAAAGAAATCCTTCCAAAAATATATAAGGTCATTGCAACATAGCAGACTGGTCACAGTTAGTAAATGTGTCCACCATATGGTTGTGGTCTTGAGCTGGCAATTAGGAGAGAATACACAACATACATTGCATCTGAGTAAAATAAAAGAGGTTAATGTAGATTAAGATGGATGTGTTCAGGCATTGTGCAGTATGTTACTGATGAATAAGTGAATATAGGCACACTCTGTAGTTTTTCTATTAATGACATAAATATCTGATCATGGGGTATAAAAGCACATAATAAATACACAGTTCTACCACAATACAAATTTCTAGTTAGACTGCACACTGAATAGTGGGGCAGATTTGTCATAGCAATTCTGGTTAAACATATGTGCTTTACACCACATTTATTATTTATTTTAGATAGGTTTTAGGCATTTCTGCACTGTTTCTGATAAAGGTGCATGGCTTTGCTGAAAGGATATAACTTTCCGATAGAGGGGCATAGCTCAACATGCGATGCCGTGCATTAAAGAAAGCACCACCATTTTGACACAATTAGCGGCATAAAAAAGCCAGCTAATAAAAAGTGTAAACTCATGCTAAACAGTCTAAACATGCCTCAGAGTTATCAAAAGTATAATAACCTGGTGCAATTTTAGACTGCTTAGATCACAATTTTTTTTTACTGCCTTAAGTATTAGACAGTTTTACATAGTTACATAGTTACAATGTGTACAGTTTTGGGCACCAGTGCACAAGAAAGACGTTGAAGAGATTGAACAGTTTCAAAGGTGGGCAATGAAAATAATAAAAGGACTGGGTGGACTGCAGTACCCAGAAAGATTAGCAAGATTAGGGACTTAGTTTAGAGAAAAGACAGCTTCGGGGGAGGTGGGGCATAATAAATAAGTATAAATATATCAGAGGTCAATATAGAGATCTCGCCCAAGATCTCTCTATACCCATGACTGTATCCAGAACAAGGGGACATCCTTTACTGGATGATGCTTTACTGTAAGAGCAATGAGACTGTGGAACTCTCTGCCAGAGGAACTTGTCACGGTGAATTCACTAACAGAACTCAAAAAGGGTCTGGGTGCATTTCTAGATGTAATAATATAACAGGTTCTAGTGACCAGGATTCTGGAGAAGGGTCTAGATGCATTTCTAGATGTAATAATATAACAGGTTATAGTGACCAGGATTCTGGAGAAGGGTCTGGATGCATTTCTAGATGTAATAATATAACAGGTTATAGTGACCAGGATTCTGGAGAAGGTCCGGATACATTTCTAAATGTAATAATATAACAAGTTATAGTGACTAGGATTCTGGAGAAGGGTCTGGATACATTTCTAAAGTGTAACAATATAACAAGTTATAGTGACTAGGACTAGAAAAGTTGTTGATTCAGGGATTTATTCCGATTGCCAGATTGGAGTTGGATAAGATTTGCTTCCCTAAGATGATAATAATGGCTTCTACCTGATGGGGTTTTGCCTTCCTCTGGATCAACACTGAAGGATAATAGCTTGAACTGGATGGACATCTGTTTTCAGCCTTATAAACTATATAGCTTTAATAATAAATAATAATCTTTATTTATATAGCGCCAACATATTCCGCAGCACTTTACAATTCGGAGGGTGTAGATACAGACAAAAGACATACTTTGCACAATGAAAAGCTCCTTACAGTTGAGACACAAGGTGAGAGGGCCCTGCCCGCAAGAGCTTGCAATCTATTAGGGTGTATGGGTGAGACGAAGGGTAAGAAGTGCTAGATTTACAATGGTCCAGCCATGTGACATAAATATGGGGTTGTTTTAAGTAGAATTTGGATGAACCTGACACCCAAACAGTACATCTATATACAGTTAAGTGCCGAAAATGAGATGAGTGCGGTAGGTAGTTGGGGGGGATGTTAGCCATTAGGGATTCTGGTAGGCCAGAGTGAGAAGATGTGTTCTCAGAGCCCTCTTAAAGCTATGAGAGTTCTGAGTGTGCCTGATCACCCGCGGTAGCAAGTTCCAGAGAACCGGTGCTGCACGTGTGAAGTCTTGGAGACGGGCATGGGAGGTTCGGATGATTGATGAATGTAATTTGATGTCATCAGCAGAGCGGAGAGAGCGGGTCGGGTGGTAGACAGAGATGAGGGAGGAGATGTATGGGGGTGCAGCGCTGTGGAGAGCTTTATGGGTGAGTGTGATGAGTTTATACTGTATCCTGTACTGGATGGGCAACCAGTGCAGTGAATGACACAGGGTAGAGGTATCAGTATAGCGGCTGGAGAGAAAGATGAGCCTGGCTGCTGCATTCAGGACAGATTGGAGAGGGGAGAGTTTGCACAGAGGCAGACCGATAAGCAAGGAGTTACAGTAGTCGAGACGAGAATGAATAAGAGCAACAATGAGAGTTTGAGTTGTTTCCACAGTGAGAAAAGGACGGATTTTGGAGATGTTCTTGAGGTGCGGGTGGCAGGATCGGGCAAGGGATTGGATATACGGGGTGCAAGACAGATCAGAATCTAGTATAACCCCCAGACAGCGGGCCTGCTGCCTAGGAGTTATGGTGGTGCCACACACTGAGACAGAAATGGCAGGTGAGGTCTGTTAGCAGATGGTGGGATGACTAGAAGTTCAGTTTTAGTAAGGTTTAGTTTAAGATACAGGGAGGACATGATGTCAGAGACAGCGGACAGACAGTCACTGGTGTTTTGTAGCAGGGCAGGAGTGATGTCTCGGGAGGAGGTGTATAATTGGGTGTCATCAGCGTAGAGATGGTACTGGAAGCCAAATCTGCTGATGGTTTGTCCAATGGAGGCTGTATAGATTGAGAAGAGGAGAGGACCAAGAACGGATCCCTGAGGAACCCCGACAGCAAGAGGAAGAGGAGTGGAGGTAGAACCTGAAAATGAGATACTGAAGGAGCGGTTAGAAAGGTAAGATGAGAACCAAGCGAGAGCGGTGTCCTGGAGTCCAATGGTGCTGAGCATGATGAGGAGAAGGCGATGATCAACAGTGTCAAAAGCTGCAGAGAGATCCGAAAGAAGCAACAACGAGTAGTTACCCTGAGATTTAGCAGTGAGGAGGTCATTGGAGACTTTAGTTAGAGCAGTTTCTGTGGAGTGTAGGGTGCGGAAACCTGATTGTAGAGGGTCGAGAAGAGAGTTAGCAGAGAGATAGCGGATCAGGCAAGAGTAGACCAAGCGTTCCAGGATTTTAGAGATGAAGGGCAGCTATGCAGCTAAATGATATACAAGTTTTCAAAATCTTTCGCCTTTTTCAGTATCCATTCTGTTAAGCGATTAGGGTGTGTTCACATTTTGGACTTTTACTATCAAAAAAACATGACATGTAATCCTCAGCAGGAATCTGAGGCAATACCTTCGAAGTCTGCCGTAGATTTTTACTCTATAGAAGTGGTATTCACCTCTGATTTGGACGCGCAGTGTGAACTACAGCACAGACTGCCCATTCAAATGAATGGCAGTTGTGTGAACATATGCCTCTACTGTTTTCTTTCCGCTGTATTGTACAATACACATTCTATTGTTTTATCTCATTGAAAGGACATGGACCAACAAGGAAATTACAAATAATCTACTGTACTACTACTTAGCCAATGCATGGCTGCCTTATTTAGACACTGAATAACAGTTTTACTTGGTCACTGAATACTTGTTTGATATAAGTACTATTTGTCATTAATATTGTTTTGTTTAAAGGTATTATGTATTTTATTATTGTGTGAGAATTGTATAGAAGTATTATTTGGCATTGTATTTCCCTATTTAGGTATGAACACTGAGTAAAAACTGCATCTGTCTAACCTGGTAAGAAAGAAGAGCCCCAGTTTGTTGCCATTGGCCCTATTTTTTTATTTTTTTTTATAAAACCAGCCCTGAAGATTAGTTCTATGTTATAGAAAATAAAACATTTTTATATACGTATTATTGTTTTCTATGTGAGGTGGTTGTTTGTGCATGCATTATTTATTTTGCTATTGAGTTATTTTGCTTCCACATCCCAGAATGCTCTGAAGGCACACATAATAAATGGGGCTTCTACTGCCCTGGATCTGTGGGAAGGAAACAAATGGCAGCACCTCGACTGATAATATGTATGTGATATATATATATAACGTGATTCATATGTGGATTGTGACGTTACTACTTCTAATTGGTGGAACAGTATACAGTATGACATTGTCGTAGTCGTGAAAATGACAATACCCGGGTCAGTCAGTTACTCCTAATGTCAAATAGCATGTGTGCACTGTGCTAAGAATGACACAGATACAAAGTTCCGTTTCAAACCCAGCTCATGCTCTCACCCTGGTCCAATCAGCACTTCCTGGAGTTTATTATGTGCACAAGTATATATACACAGGAAAGGAAGGGGCATGGTTAAGGCGTGGTTATTATTGCAACAAATCAGACATCTTCTGCTGTCCACTTCTGATTGGTTTAGGTTTGCCACTGTACAGACGTCATCTCGGGTAGTTTCCTGTAAGTCCTTATTTCTGGTAAAACATCTGATTTCCAGTAAATATTTGACGTCATCTGGGTGCGGTACACAGGATATCGGTGCCATCTTATATTGCATAGTTTCTTATAGCTAAGCAGGTCATTAGCAAGGGAAAAATTAGAATTTGAAAAGTACAAAGGTATAAAAGTATACGACATATATTTGTTTATCAGACTTGACAACATGTTGACATATCTCATGGGCAACACAGTGGCTCAGCAGCACTGCTGCCCTTCAGCACTGAGGAGTTTATATGCACTCCCCATTTTTGAGTGGATTTTCTCCGGGTACTCTGGTTAACAGAATTAGACAAATGAATTTAGGTTGTGAGCCCCAATGGGGAAAGGGACCAATGTGAATTATGACACCCTCTGTACACCATTGTGGAATATAATAGTTCTATATTAAGGAATAAAATAGACAAACATCAACACAACTGTAACGGTGCGGCGAAGTGCCGACTGCTGACATCCGGGTGTGGATCCTCTGTGATCACCACAGGCAAGATTTTATATGGAGACTACGCCAGGGAGCGAAGTCTAAGGGGCCCCTGGTCTTCACAGGAGCCTGCCGCGAAGCGGGACGGACTTAGCTGCTGGGACCCCCAGGTCGCTACCCCCGACGTGGCTACCTGCGGTGACAGCCGAGGTGCAGGACAGGAACACAGGTGGTGGTAGACAGGAACATAGGTAGCATGTGCAGCAGGATACAGCTGGAATAAACGTACACATAGCAACATCAGGATACGGCAGGAATAGGGTAGGTACAGGCAGGGATCACGGCAGGATACATCAGGAACAAGAAAGGGATCAGGACGGGGGTCACGGCAGGATACAGCCGACACAGGACAGCAGGAGACGACAGACGTATGGTCAGGAGCTCTGATGGAATGCAGGAACTGGACCAGCATCTCAGGGGTTTAAGTCCAGAGACACTGGCAGGAGCTCAAGATGGACTCAGCAAGAGACTGCAATGCAATGCAGCAAACAATGCAATGCACAGGACTGCAATGCAATGGACTGACCCAGAGCAAAGGCAGGAACTTCCTCTTATAGTCAGGGGTCATAGGTCACGAGGAAGGTGCACAGGACAGGAAACCAATAAAAGGCAGGAAGCTGCCGGCGCCCTAGGAGGCACAGTGCGCACACAGGACCCCAGGAAGCAACAGGACAGGCAAGTACCAGGAAGGCACAACACGCTGGCAGTCCATGGCAGGGAACCGTGACAACAACGTCATCTGAATATGGACATTTATGATGTTATGAGGCTAACATCATTTTATAGACAATCATCTTACCTTTCTTATACATAAATTTTACTTGCAAGTATTTGGCACCTGTTTAGTTCTGCAGATTCTTGTCTTGTAACTGCATTGTTACTGCTTTGCTCCTAAACTTCAAAATGTAAATTTTTATTATTTTGTTAGTATTCGGTAAATCCATCTTTGGCTTTCAGCACTACCTGAATCCTTCTGGGCTCTGGATCAGATTTAAGCATATCTTGACCAAAATCTGATCCCAGGTCTCTTCTGCATGTTCCCTATGTTGTTGCATACTGGATTTAGGTATGAATACAGCTTTTTCTTCACCTCTACCCACAAGTGTTGGATTAGGTTGAGGTCTAGGGATTGTGAAGGCCAATACAGCAACTCTACTTCATTGTCATTGAACCTTTCCTTCTCCAACCTTGACGTCTGCTTCAGGTCAATGTCCTGCTGGAACACTGTCGTCCTTTTAATACCCATAGTACTTGAGTGTGCGAAGTAACTAATCTTGTAGGATACTCTCATATATAGCTTAGCATTGAGATCACCATCGATCCTGGTCAAGTATCCAATACCTTTGGCTGTGAAACAATCCCATATCATCAGTCTTACTCCACCGAACTTGACAGTTTCTTCAATTTCTCAATCCATTAGCCCCCTTTTCCCTTGATTCTTCCAAGCCAATTAGCACCCATCAGAGTCTGATCTATTGACGCTCATCTCAGTGCTCCAAATAACTTGTTTCCAATCTTCCATTTTTCGTACTTTTTGTAAACTCGAGCCAACGCTTCTTATGACGAGATTGAAATCGAGGCTTCTTCACCTTTTTTCGGGCCATCATTCCAGACCTGTGTAATGCTTTTTGCATGGTGCTTGTATGGACGTCTGTGATCTCACTATTACGAAACATACGAGCCGCCTTCACTGCCGTGGCTGTTGCGTTAGAACTGATAGCTCTTGTGATGAGCGACTTGCTGACTCTAATATTTCCCCTGGACATCCACCTTTTAGCTTTTGAATGGATGGATGCACTTCATTTCATATTCTTACAGCTGTCATGGTCTCATATAATGCAGTTTGTCAATTTTCTTTGCCGAGAAACCACTATCAATGAGCTGGATGATGCTGGTTCTCTATTCTTCAGAAATCTTCTTCATGGCTGCTTGAACCAGTGACCTTTTGCTTGGGAATCAGCCTAATAACACACTGAGCAACTAAGGAATGTGAGTACAGGTTGTAATTTGTAGTAACAAGAAGAAAAAGATTATTCCACCACCAGGAGCAAAACAGTAACAATACAGTTAACATGACCAGAATCTGCAGAATTAAGCGTATGCTAAATAATTGCAGGTCAAAGTTATGTATGAGAGCCAAGATGATTGTCTATAAAATTATGGTAGTCTCACGTTCAAAGCTGTACTGGATGGTGAGATATAGAGCATGAAAGTCAAAAGCTCAAAACACTGTTACCCTTTTGCTTGTCGATGTAAAATGTAATTATTGGATACAATTTTAGAACACAAAAAACTTAAAAAAAAATTGTAAATATGCAAAACACTGCAGTAAGTGGGAAAAAGAAACATTTTCAACAAAATCGTCCTGAATAACATTTGTGGAGCCTATGAATTTGTTCTGAGAAATAGTATCGCCTCCATCAGATTCTCCTTCATAGACGACCTCAAATCTGATCTCATTATTTCCAGGTTAGAGAACGGCCTCTCTACAGTAACTTGGGTTGGTGGCAAAGCGGTGACCACATGGGCAACATCTCTAACAATATCGGGGTATAAAAGAATTGCCTCATGCGTAGTCCGTTTTGATGAACAGTTGAACTCTTCTACTACTTTGAAAGCAAGTGAAAAATTTTGCTGAAATCTGGTCAATCTGTTGGCTATGGGAGTGGAATCTTTTCCCCTGCGGGAATGCTTTGCCTGCTCCATGTCATCCAAATACTTTTCAAAATTAAACTCCTCATCTGATGAGGCTCTAGATATGGTAGCAGTAGCACTGGTAAGACCCAATTCTTTTTGGCATTGCATGGAACTAACTGTACCAATTTATTATATATTTTGGGACTCAGAGTTGGTCCATTTTATAACGACTCCGACTCTGACTCCACAGCCCTGCACATATGGGATATCTCTAAAAATGGCAGAATGTGGGGAATCGATGTTGAGTTGCATTTCCCTGGTCACATCTACCGTCTTCCAATGAATAATGGATACAAATTTAAAATTTCACCCCCAGTCCACAATATCTATCAATTGCCTAATGGGAAAACAAACTTCCTAAACATGATGTTAAATGCTATAAATAGTGTTGAGCGATTACGTTGGCCATCGACATCGGTCGATGGTCGATAGTCGACCATCATCGACAAGATATTCGATGGTCGATGATAGATTATGACCGATGACCATTAAAGTCTATGGGAGAGCAACAACACCTTCATTCTTACACCCAAACAGGGCTGGAGAAGCTGGAATTAACATCCACAACAGTCAAATGGATACGTGCTACATCTTAGGCAACACACTTAGGTTATAAAAGCCACAGAAAAAAAATCACAGACCATTCACTATCCCTGTCTTGTACCACAGCATGACCCTTAAACCTGCATCACCCACAAATTAAAAGTGCCAGAAGGCAGTATTATTTGAACCATCATTTTACTTGAACTGGACATTGACTATCCCTGTCCTGGAACGCAGCATGAGCCCCAAACCTGCATGACCCCCAGATTAAAAAGTGCCGGAAAAAGAAGTCTTTCAACCACCATTTAAGTTTCACTGGACATAGACTATCCCTGTCCTGAGCCACAGCATGAGCCCCAAACCTGCATGACCCCAGATTAAAAAGTGCCGGAAAAAGGAGTCTTTCAACCACCATTTTAGTTTCACTGGACATTGACTATACCTGTTCTGGGCCACAGCATGAGCCCCAAACCTGCATGACCCCAGATTAAAAAGTGCCGGAAAAAGGAGTCTTTCAACCACCATTTTAGTTTCACTGGACATTGACTATACCTGTCCTGGGCCACAGCATGAGCCCCAAACCTGCATGACCCCAGATTAAAAAGTGCCGTAAAAAGGAGTCTTTCAACCACCATTTTAGTTTCACTGGACATTGACTATACCTGTCCTGGGCCACAGCATGAGCCCCAAACCTGCATGACCCCAGATTAAAAAGTGCCGGGAAAAGGAGTCTTTCAACCACCATTTTAGTTTCACTGGACATTGACTATACCTGTCCTGGGCCACAGCATGAGCCCCAAACCTGCATGACCCCAGATTAAAAAGTGCAGGAAAAAGGAGTCTTTCAACCACCATTTTAGTTGAACTGGACATTGACTATACCTGTTCTGTACCACAGTATGACCATTAAACCTGTCTGACCCACAGATTAAAAAGTGCAAGAAAAAGGAGTCTTTCAACCACCATTTTAGTTGAACTGGACATTGACTATACCTGTCCTGGACCACAGTATGACCATTAAACCTGTCTGACCCTCAAATTAAAAAGTGCTGGGAAAAGGAGTCTTTGAACCACCATTTTAGTTGAACTGGACATTGACTATACCTGTCCTGGACCGCAGTATGACCATTAAACCTGTCTGACCCCCAAATTAAAAAGTGCCGGGAAAAGGAGTCTTTGAACCACCATTTTAGTTTCACTGGACATATACTGTCCCTGTCCTGGGTAGCGCTTGCCCCTCCGTATGAGTGCGGACCAATTGAGCTTCACTGGAAATACTGGTGGTTAACGCTCCTGTTCCACCCAGGTGCCCTTTTTCTTGGCATTCTTTTTCTCATTTTACTCAACGTGCTGGAGGAAATTGTCTCTGTACTTTGTTCTCTGTCCATGCTCCATACTCCATGTTCTCTGAATAACCTACATCTGGTCAAGTTTTCCTGTACCTCCCTTGTACAATTCAGAGGAATTTTTTTTACCAGCTATTTTGTACATGCAAGTTTTTTCGTAGTTTAATTCTAGAAAACACATTTTTAAAATAGGATGGAATCCCACCATGTCTTTGTTTCTCTTTTTTAATTGTATTAAATGGGTTGTCTCAATACAGGGATTGATAGCTATGTTAAAGATCTTGCAAAAACAAGTCATTTTGCAATATGTGTCCATTAACAGTGTCCTACCTATTCCTGTTTCTGACAGCACCATCACCCTTGAGCCACTCTTGACAATTGTGAAGAACAAATGTCTGTTAGAAACAACATTTTTTTATAATATGACCTGTAGTATAGCTGCATGTCACAGCAAAATGCCCCCAAAAATTCAAAACATGACCCATGAGCCACTTTTGACAATTGTGAAGAACAAATGTCTGTTAGAAACAACATTTTTTTTTATAATAGGACCTGTAGTATAGCTGCATGTCACAGCAAAATGCCCCCAAAAATTCAAAGCATGACCCTTGAGCCACTTTGGACAATTGTAAAGAACAAATGTCTGTTAGAAACAACATTTTTTTTATAATAGGACCTGTAGTATCTGTAGAGGGAGAAATGCCACTTAGAAGCCACATTTCTGTTCCAAAGGACCATGATTATTGTTGTATCTCACAGCAACATGAACCCAAAAAATTATAAATATGACTTCTCAGCCACTATTAAAAATTGTGAGTGAGAAATGCCACTTAAAAGCCACATTTCTGTTCCAAAGGACCATGATTATTGTTGTATCTCACAGCAACATGACCCCAAAAAATTATAAATATGACTTCTCAGCCACTATTAAAAATTGTGAGGGAGAAATGCCACTTAAAAGCCACATTTCTGTTCCAAAGGACCATAATTATAGCTGTATCTCACAGCAACATGACCTCAAAACCATTGACAATGCGAAAACTTCTAAAGATAAAGTGAGTAAATGGAATACGGGGTTGTCATGAAACCTTGCTGTCTTTTACAGTCTCCTCACAGCAAAACCAGCAAAATGAACTGTTGGGAAAAGAGAATAAAAATTGCAGTAAGAAATGATCATTTTAAAAAAAAGTTTTCAAGAGGACCATTTCTGTTTGAAGAGGAATGTGAAGTAGACCGGCAACTAATCGGTGACCTCGGCAATTGGGGCTACAACATCATCAGAGATCCATGCCTGATTCATCTTGATGAAAGTCAAACGATCCACATTATCTGTGGAAAGCCGGATGCGTTTGTCTGTAATGACTCCTCCAGCTGTGCTGAAGGTCCTCTCAGATATGACGCTGGCTGCTGGGCAGGACAACACCTCTATTGCGTGGCGAGCAAGCTCGGGCAATTCGTCCATTTTGGATACCCAGAAGTCTATTGGGTCCGGAACACATACAAAAACATGGGTGTTGAGACACAGATAGTCGTGCACCATGATCTTAAGCTGGTCTCTGTGTGTTGGATGTGTGCCCTGCATTGCATGCGTTGGTGAGGTGGCGGGACCTGTTGTTTCAGATTGTCCAACGATTGTTCCAGAACTAAGATCACCACAATGCTCATGCTAACAAGGGCATTGTCCGCACTGACCATTTTGGTGGCTTCTTCAAAACTGGCAAGGATGGTGCAGAGCTCTTCACCTGCCTCCACTCTCGGTGGCTCAACACCCCGAGGTCCGCACCGCTGCTTGTCAGGCCATGTGTCACTTCGTACTGCGTAATGGCATTGCGCTGCTGCCACAATCGCTGGAGCATGTGGAGGGTGGAATTCCAGCATGTTGCCACGTCAACAATGAGACGGTTGACGGGGAGGCCGAGCTGACGCTGCAACGCAGCCAGGCGGGACGAAGCAGGGTGCGAACGGCGGAAGTGCGAACTTAGACTTCGAGCCTTCCTCAGCAGGCAGTCCAGACCCAGGTAGCTCTTTAGAAATTTCTGGACGACAAGGTTCATGACATGTGCCAGGCAAGGGATGTGCTCCAGCCTACCGATCTTAAGGGCGGCCAGCAGATTTCGCCCGTTATCGCACACCACCTTGCCTGGCACAAGGTTCTTGGCACCCAGCCAGCGCTCGGTCTCGTTGCGGAGAGCCGTCCACAGCTCCTGACCTGTGTGTGGACGGTCTCCAAGACAGATTAATTTCAACACGGCCTGGTTTCTCTGGGCACGTGATGCCACCAGAGGACCTTGGGGAAAAGAACCCTGCACCATCCCTGCGATTTTGAAGATCGTGCGCCGAGCCTGAGAGCCACCGTCACCCCCAGAGACATCCACCCAGCTCACCCAGTGAGCTGTCACAGAGATATAGCGGCCTTGGCCGTGCTTACTAGTCCATGTGTCGGTGGTCAGATGGACTTTTCCGGCCACAGATGCAGACAATGCGCTTGAAATTTTAGATGACACGTGGCTGGCCAGGGCAGGGACGGCTTTTCTGGCAAAAAAATGCCTGCTCCGCATCTGGTATTGGGGGCAGGCAAGGGCCATGACGTGGCGGAACCCATCTGTGTCCACCAGACGGAAAGGCAACATTTCCAAGGCCAAAAGCCTTGCAATGCCGACATTCAGGCTTTTGGCTTTGGGATGGTTTGGGTTAAAGTGTTTCTTCTGCTCCCAAACCTGGAAGACAGAAGGCTGGCTGCTAGACTGGCCGCTGTACGGCATGCAGGTCATCAAACTGGCGGAAGGAGAAGGGGTAGGATAGGTCTCTGGTGGTGCTGGTGGAAACACTCGGCGACGGTGGAGGCTGTAGCGGAGGCTGATCCTTGACCATGACTCTGAGAGACATGGGCAGCTGAGGAACGCTTGGTGGTGGCGGAAGAGGAGGAGGTGGGACAGAGGGTGTGACAGTGGTTGGAGGCCCGGCGTCGGTCTGGCCTTTTTTGGCCAAGTGTTGCCTCCATTTCAACTCATGCATTCGCTGCATGTGACTAGACATGTTGGTGGTGGTTAACCACCTAAGGTTCTTGCCTCTACTTATGCGTTTACAGCAAAGGCGGCATATGACATCGCTGGGTGAATCAGAGGCTTGCTCAAAGAAGGCCCAGGCTTGAGAGGTCCTGGACCTTTTTGACGGCGATAAGCGAGGAGCGGGGTTTGCGCTGACCGTGGCTGGCGGAATCATATCAGCGGACTTCTGTGACCGCCCTCTCCCTTTTTGAGGCGGAACCCGTACTGACACTACCCCATCGTCTTCCTCCTCATCCAGTGATGAAGCGCTCGCAAGCAAATTCTGCTGAAAAGACCACGTTGGATCCGCAATGTCGTCATCATCATCATCATCAACACAGGTGACTTCGTCGTCCTGACATTCTGCATCCAGGAGCTGCGGGCTACAAGCAAGAGGGACTGCAAGGCGTTGCCGACCGCCCGGGATTTTTGCTGATTGACCGGCTTCCTTCTCCTCCTCTGATGGCATCAGTAACTGGGCGTCAGAGCAGAGAAAATCATCCTCTTTGGCCTCTTGATCTTTTAACATGCCTTCTGACCCCAACCGCATTTTGTCATCAAAGAGGTCTTCAGAAAATGGTGGGTACACGAGTTGACATTTGGGCTGCTTCATGTTGGACGATGCTGATGATGCTGATGACGACATTTGTGACCGTGACTGGAGGACGAGAGGTAAACTGCTGGATGCAGGTTGCATTAACCACTGAAGGACAGATTGGCGACGCTGTTCATTACTGAGATTCACAGGGCCCTGACCCAGCGATGACAGGCCTGACGGTCCTGCAACTGACGATCCGCTGGCATGCGTGTTGTCGCCAGCACTGGAAGGAGCACCTTCTCTCGTACCTCTACCTCCATGTCCTACCCCCCTCTTTGCTCGCTTACCACCTGAATTTCGCTCCATGTTCAGAAATATAAAAATTTGAGAAGGTATGGAAGAGTTTTGGAAAGTCTCTTATTAAAAGACGGCAAATCACAGCTATTCTCAAATCCCTCAAATCAAAACAAAATTGCTGGATTCAAATTTAACTGCAAAGTAGATCTATCAACAAAGCTTGACTGACCAAAAGTGAAAAAAACACCTGTTCTGAAATGTATACAGATATTAAAAGTATGTTTGCACCTTTCAATTCACCTGTGGTGACTACAAATATGCTGTATTCACATTTAAGTACAAGCTGCCTCAATGATCAAAGCTGTAGTGCGCCAAAGTGAAAAAACATGTATCTGTAATGTATTCGGATAATAAAAGGTATTTTTTGGCACCTATCAATTCACCTGTGGTAACTACACAATTGCTGGATTCAAATTTAACTGCAAAGTGGCTCTATCAACAAATCTGGACTGGGCAAAAGTGCAAAAAACACGTATCTGTAATGTATTCGGATAATAAAAGGTATTTTTTGGCACCTATCAATTCACCTGTGGTGACTACAAAATTGCTGTATTCACATTTAAGTGCAAGGTGCCTCAATGAACAAAGCTGTAGTGCGCAAAAGTGAAAAAAACACGTATCTGTAATGTATTCGGATAATAAAAGGTATTTTTGGCACCTATCAACCTGTGCTGACTACAAAATTGCTGGATTCTAATTTAACTGCAAGGTGGCTATATCAACAAAGCTGGAATGGCAAAATTTAAAAAGAACACCTATCTGAAATGTATACTGATAATAAAAGTGGAGTTTTGCACCTAACAAAGAGACCTGCAGTTACTAGAAAAGATGTGTATCCTAATATAAGTTCAGGCTGCCCAAGATCCAGGTAATATTTCAATAGAAAACTGTTAATAATGCAATTGCAGTGCAATGTCTACACTAAGTCTTGGGGAACTTTATCCTGTCTCCTTTATAGAGCTTGTCTGTGTTCGCCCCCGGGCCCCCCCTCCACCTGCTCCCCCCGTGACTTTACAGCGGTAGATGCTCCTTTAAAATTCTCTACCTAACTATATAAAATCTTCCAATCTCTGATCTAACTAGGTGTAAGGATCACAGCTAACAGTAGAGCTTTCTCTGTGAAGAAATAGAATAATTTTCGCTGAGCGTTTGGACACAGGCAGAGCGCATGTCCAACTGCTATGAGACACTGAGAGACACTGATCTTGAACAGGAAGGGCTGTTCTATGTAAAACGAGGTCATGTGATTTTTCCAGCCAATCGCAACCATACACATCCCAGTCATGACGTCGCACACACCTCTCACCCTGCTCTATTCTGTAAGCTGATTTGCTGGCCGCCAAAATGACAGGAAACGCCGAAAATGGTGCGATATTAATAGATGATGCACAGATTTTAACCTAAGTTATCAAATGATCTAAAAATTGTGATCAACATAAAAACTGTGCCGATTTCAACTTTATCGATAATAATCGCTCAACACTAGCTATAAGGGGTGTAGTTTCTTCGCTGAAGTCATTTATGGGGGTATCTCACATATAGGCAGATCAGAACTTGACTGGTCCCTAAAAAAATCTATGTTGCAAATTCTTGAAAATATGAAAAATTACTACTAAATTTCTAAGCCCTCTAATGTTTTAAAAAAGAAACATTTAAAAAATTATGCCAAACTACAGTAGATATATGGTAGATGCTCGTTATAAACTATTTTGAGTGGAATAACTATCTATCTTACACGCAGACATTTTGAAGCTTGAAAATGGCAAATTGTTAAAAATTTTCACAATTTTTATGTTTTTCACAAATAAACAAGGACTATATGGACCAAAATTTTTTACTAATTTAAAGCACAATGTGTCACGAGAAAACAATCTCTGAATCACATGGATAGGTAAAAGTGTCAAATAGTTATTCTCAAATAGTCACATGTCAGATTTCAAAAATGGGTCTCAAAACTGGCTGCGGCAGTAAGGGGTTAAAATATAACTTCCAAACGTAGCACTGACAAAAAAAGACAATTATGCGTTTTGGACCAAGCACAAGACCCTTGTTTATCCTTGTACACTTAATACTTTGCAGGGCTGAATAACAGTATTCTATACATCATCTCACAAAAGTAAGTACACCCCTCACATTTTTTGTAAATATTGTATTATTTCTTTTCATGGGACAGCACTGAAGATACGAGAATTTGATACAATGTAAACTAGTCAGTGTACAGCTTGTATAACAAGTTGGTGTGCCCTCAAAATATTCAATATGTGTGGCCATTATTTTCCAGCACTGCCTTAACTCTCTTTGGCATGGAGTTCACTAGAGCTTCACAGGTTGCAGCCACTGGAATCACAGAGCTGGTGGATGTTAGAGACCTTGTGCTTCTCCACCTTCCTCTCTACCCCACAGGTGCTCAATAAGTCTGGAGACATGCTTGGCCAGTCTAGCACCTTTACCCTCATTTTCTTTAGCAAAGCAGTGGTCATCTTGGATGTGTGTTTGCGGTCGTTATATTAGAATACTGCCCCATGGCCCAGAAAGGAGGGGATCATGCTCTGCTTCAATATGTCACACTACATGTTGGCTTTCATGGTTCCCTCAATGAACTGTAGATCCCCACAGCCAGCAGCACTCATGCAGCCCCAATCCATGACACCCCCCACCCCGATGCTTGACTGTAGGCAAGAAACACTTGTCTTTGTACTGCTCACCTGGTTGACACCATCTGAACCAAATACATTTATCTTGATCTCATCAGACCACAGGACATGGTTATAAGGCCATGTTCACACGGCTTAGTTTGGGACGGATTTGGTCCCGTATTCCGCTCCGTACTGCATGAAATACGGCGCAAATATGTCCCAGTCATTACGGTAATCCACAATTCTCATAGAGAACTAAGGATTCCGTCTCTTCTCCCTGGTCGCGAAATACGGCGAGTGGGGAGAAAGTGACATGCACATTATCCTGGCAGGATTCGCGCTGTGAATAATGGTTGTCTACGGGGCCGGTGAGCAGCCGCCCCCCTCCCCCACCCTCGCTACGCGGCAGGCGGCGTAATTGCTGGCAAAATCCGTCCCCGCAGTTACGCCGGCAATAAGTTGTGTGAACATGGCCTAAAAATTCTTTTGCATCATGTTCTTATAGTAAAGAACGCTTTTCTCCTCTGGAGATTGAATCCTTTTTTCTGCAGTCGAAGGGAATGTCCCCTTGTCTTTTGAGGGGGCTTTGCATGAAATAGTTTTTCCCCATACTTTTTGTAGGGACCATTTATATACTTAATTAATCATGTCTCCCCAGAGCCGTCTTTTCTAAAGACTAAATACGTTCAATCCTTCTAACCTCTCCTCATAACTAAGATGCTCCATTCTCCTTATAAGTTTGGTTGCTCATCTTTGCACTCTCTCTAGTTCCATTACATCTTTTCTATAAACTGGAGCCCAGAACTAAACAGCATATTCCAAGTGAGGACGCACCAATGCTTTATACAGCAGTAGTAATACATCCTTGCCCCGCGAGTCCAAGCCTTTTTTAATACAGGCTTGCCTAAGAGGCAGGTGACTGACAAGAGCTCCCAGATCTTTCTCAACAAGCGATTTTTCCAGTTTTTCTCCCCCTAGGACATATGTTGCCTGCAGATTATTAGTAGCAAGATGCAGAACTTTATATTTATCCACATTTATCCACAATGTATCTCATTTGCCAAGTGGATTCCCAAACATTCAGCGTGTCCAAGTCTGCTTGCAATTTATGAACATCTTCCATAGATTGCACTACACTACATAGCTTGGTGTCATCTGCAAAAATAGAGACAGGGCTTATTAATCCCCCCATTATATCATTAACCCCTTAACGACCCTGGACGTATGAGTACGTCCCAGGGTCGCTAAGGGGCTTTGCAGGGGGATCGCTCCGCGCCCCCCACGCAGCCGCCGGGTGTTAGCGGCTAATCGCTGCTAACACCCAGCCATTGCAGCGCGAATGGGCAGCGTCACCCGCCCGCGCTGTTTAACCATTCAGATGCCGCGGCAAAGATGGCCGTGGCGTCTGAATGAATGAAAATCTGTGCCGCGCCCCGATCTTCAGGGTGATCGGTGCCGCCCATCACCTGTATTGACAATCGCGCCACCTAGTGGTCAAGCACCCTAAGTGGACTCAATGTTAAAGTAAAAAAAAAAAAAATAACTTTTTGAAATAAAAAAAAGTATTAAAAGTTCAAATCACTCCCTTTTGCCATTTTACAAATAAAAAGAATAAAATAGTTACACATATTTGGTATTGCCGCATCCGAAAAAGTCAGATCTGTAAAAATATAAAATAATGTATCCCGTATGCTGAACACCGTAGAAGAAAAAAAAATTCCAAACACCAAAATTGCGTTTTTTGGTCATTTTACGTCACTTAAGAAATGGAATAAAAGTGATCAAAAAAAGTCGTATGCATTCCAAACTGCTAGCAATAAAAAGTACACTTCAGCCCGCAAAAAATGCACCCTCACTGATGTCCGTAGGTGTTTGTGCAAAAAATGGCGCCTTGGCGCAAATTTCAAAAATAGAAAAAGTTTGGAATTTTTTTACGGTACCAAAACATAACGGAAGCCCTACATGTTTGGTATTGTCGGATGCGTGTCAACCTGTAGAATACAGATAGCACATTGTATTGACCGCAGATTAAACGGCGTAAAAGCAAAACACCCGCAAACATGGCAAAACTACGTTTCTTTTCACAATTTGTCTCACTTGGAATTTTTTGCGGTTTCCCAGTATATTCTATAGTAAAGTGAATAGCACCATTAGAAAGTACATCTTGTTCCACAAAATAAAAGCCCTCATATGTCTATGTAGGTTAAACAATAAAAAAGTTATGGCTCTGGGAAGGTGAGGAGGGAAAAACGAACGTGTCAAAAAAAAAACGCCAGGTCCTTAATAGTTAATAAATACATTGAACATGGAATTGTTTTAACATGGAATAATAAACTAAAGAATTTAATAGTTACTTATCTGCTGGATGCTTCTATCAGATGTTGGATATCCTCTTTCTGCATTGATTGGTCAATTATATCAGTTCCGAGATTCTGATGAATCCGTTTGGACTACTTTGGGTGAGCTGATATTTATTTTCATGATAACACACCTGCTCCCCATTCAAACCTGAGACCTTGTAACACTAACGATTCACATGGCACAATAGAGGGAAAATGGCAAATTGGGCACAATTTGTACATTTTCAATTAGAGATGTACTCACTTTAGTTACCAGCAGTTTAGACATTGATGGCTATAGGTTGAGTTATTTGGAGGGCACACCAGATTAACACTGTTATACAATGTATACACGGACTACTTTACATTGTATCAAAGTGTCATATCTTCACTGTTGTCCCATGAGGAGAAATAATACAATATTTACAACAATTTTAGCGGTGTACTCACATTTGTGAGATACTGTATGCCAGCATATTACCACCCTATAATGCTATATGGATGGTTAACATCCTTGGAAGGTTTGCTAGTCTTTTTTTTTTTTTTTTAAATGCTCCTATGCTGGTAATAGATTTATAAAATAGAAAAAAAAACAACAACTTTTAACCCTGCTCCATTCCAGCACCACTGCCCCTGGTTCACACAATCCTAATCGCCACAATTGCCAGTCACAGGCCTCAGCGGTCACATGCTGTATATCCAGAAAGGGACTGCTATGGCCTCAGAGTCATGTGAACAATGACTGTCATGTCACCGCCAGGGAGGAAGTGGTGCTGGAACAAGCAGGTTTTAAAGGTGAGGGCTTTTATTCATGTTTTATAAGCTCCCCAAACCGTTGACCAGCATTCTTTAAAAATGGAACTCCCCTTTAACCGTGTCAAAAAATCAGACCTGTGTAGTGTCTACATCATAACATCATATGTGTCTTTCTTATGGTTAATTACTGTATAATTGTATAAATAAAGCACCAACATATTCTGCAGCACTTTACAATTCAGTGGGTATATGCACAGAAAAAAAAAAAAAACTTTACATAGTAAAAAGCTATACACACAGTTAATGTAGGTTTAAAGGACACCTGTCAGGAGGTTTTTACTACCCTATCAGAGAGCAGGATATGATAGAGGGAGAGAAGCTGAGTTCTATGATTTAAAGGTTTAAATGTTAGAGAAGATAAGCTGAGCTCTGTAATATATAGGGTTATATTGTAAATGAGAGAAGCTGAGCTCTGTGATATAAAGTACTGGTAGTATGATAAAGGAAGAGATGCAAAGTTCTCTGATATGTAGGGCTATATAATAGAGGAGAGGAGCTGAGCTCTGTAATATATAGAGTTACATTGTAAATGAGAGAAGCTGAGCTCTGTGATATGTAGTGTTATATGACAGAGGAGAGAAGCTGAGCTCTGTGATATATAGGGTTATATGATAGAGAAGCTGAGTTCCGTGATATACACTACTCACAAAAAGTTAGGGATATTTGGCTTTTGGTTAAATTTCAGGATGAAGATAACATTTCTTGAAAAAAAAATTTAAATGAACTAAATTTGAGCGTCTCTTAACTTTAGATGCATATGTCCAACTGTTCAGTGTTTCAGTTCTTTTTGCACTTGTTGATCTTTAAAGAGAACCTGTCACATATTTTATGCCCCCTTGCTGAGGGCAGCACAAGCCAGTGTTAGACATGATGTTTCCAGCGCGGTGTCCCTTATTCTGTAAGATGCTGGAGTTTTCGAGTTTTAGTGCTCAAATCTGCAGTTTTCAGCCAGAAAAGTGTCATTCAAAGAGTCAGTTTTTTTTTTTCAAACCCCGCCCACTTGGGAATAGCCCCGCCCATCTCAACTGATATACCTGTTACTTTGAATAGGTAGAAATGTGAATAATTGCCAGGTGGGCGGGGCTAACACCTGCTCATGAATAAGATTTGAGGGGTAAATGCTCTAAAACTACAGCATCTTACAGAACAAGGGACACACTTCATTGTAAACAGTGCACTGCAGAACCGGATGATGAATGCCCCACAACTCCAAACATGTGAGGAGTGAGAGGCAATCAAGTGTCAAGTCAGACCATTTGTAACCGTTTACATTAGCATAGTCTGCATGCTAGATGTCCTGACCACATCACCAGGCACAGTCATTATCATCTTGCATTTGCTAGGGAGTATGTATGCTGGATGAGGGACTAGTGCTCCTCAGTGTAGTTCAGTGATGAAAGTCAAATTCCTCTGAGCAGAAATGATGGTCACCAACGATGCTGGAGATGTCAAGGAGAGCGCTATACATCAGCCACAGATGAGCCTTTGGTGGTGTTGGTGTTATAGTGTGGGCAGGAGTGCCTAGCCAATACAGAACTGCCCTACGCTCTGTGAAGGGTACAGTGACAAACCTCTACTACTTGAATAACATAATTAATCCAGTCATTGTGCAATGACAATATATCAGCCATGTCGGAC
>JAODAL010025070.1:0-59348 GCA_025379985.1 Phyllomedusa bahiana
GAAAAAGGGAAAAAAATACCAAAAAAAAGACGGAAAACGAAACATGGCCATACTCACTGCTAGTAAAGCTGAAGTAGCCTAAACACAGCACAGAGGCAGCAAAACCCCCCATGCTATTAAAGAAAAATACCCAGGTGCAGCTAATGGGTAGTGTCCCATACATCTCTCCACTAGGTGGACAGAAAGCTGCACCTTAAATTGACATCTATTCACATAGCATGCAAAAAAGCAAAAAGGTTTTACATGGTCAACGAAAAAAATAATAATAACGTTCTCTTTCCCCTGCCAAGCGCTTCGCTCTTCTGCCCATCACTCTGCCTGGGCTGTGCGGACTAGGAACTGCTGGAGGAGCGTCTCCGCGTTGACGGCACGCCACCAGAGCAGGGACGCTCCTTCGGCAGCTCCTAGGCCACACAGCCCAGAAAGAGTGACGGATGTGCGGCCTAGGAGTCGCAGCGGTGCGATAAAGTCACTTCATTGTACCGCTGCCCAGTTTACTGTTGCGGAGAGCAGTAGTTTATTGTGATCAACAAGTTATCTCCAACATACCATGAATCCTGGAATTAGTTACTTACTTTAATTGACCAGGCTGTCATTAATCCATCTCCCTTGACATTGCTAACATACATCATAATGGGTCAAGTAGGGGGAACACCTAATTAGATATGAATTATCCTTCCCTTTTTTATAATCTAATCAAACAGTCAGGGACCACAAATTACCCTAATGGGCTGATAGGCAGTTCTAAGAATCTGCCGAATGTATAAAAAGGCAGGGTTTAGGTAGCTATATGGGCCATATAGGTAGGCAGGGTTTAGGTGGGCCATAGGGGCCATATAGGTATGCAGGCAGGGTTTAGGTAGCTATAGGGGCCACATAGGTAGGCAGGCAGGGTTTAGGTGGCTACAGGGGCCATATAGGCAGGCAGGCAAGGTTTATGTAGAAATATACAGCAGGAACCAGCGAACTTCGTGCCAATATATGCTGGTAATTTTTGCCGTGATCAAGGGCTAGTAACAGCCCGAAACGCGTTGGAGTGTTTGTGTACCCCCTGCGGATATGATGTGATTTATTAAAAGTAGCATATATTGGCACGAAGTTCGCTGGTTCCTGCTGCATATTTCTACATGTTTTGGACTCCTGCCGAGAGTCAAGTGTACCGGGCGTTGACTGAAGGCTAGCTGCGGAACAAGTTGCCGGATGAATACATGTGTATCGGAACGTTAAAAGAAATGGTGAGTGCCAACTTTCTATCTGCATATATCTATTCGCTCAGGCAAGGTTTAGGCAGCTATTGGGGAGACATGGGTAGGCATGCAGGATTTAGTTAGGGTATAGGGGCCCAATATAGGCAGGCAGGGTTTAGGTAGGCTATAGGAGCCATAAAGGTAGAAAGGCAGGGTTTCAGTAGCAATATGGGTCATATAGGTAGGAAGACAGGGTTTTGGGTAGGGTATAGGGGTCAATATAGGTAGGTAGGCAGGGTTAAGGTTCAGAGGCATGTGGCAGTGGCGAGCCCCCCGCAGTTCCTACTGGGTAGCAGACGTACCAGAAGCTGCTATGGAGCCTGGCCCAGGCGTATACTGCGCCTCCCAGCCCAAATCCCGCTGTCGGATGCGGGGATTCAGTGTTAGGCGCAGCGTTCGCCACTTTCAGCTGCGCCCTGCATGAAGGGGCGGGCAGTGAGCGCGGTGTCGGCGTTCCGGGGCGGGACGCGGTGCGCTCGAAAACCCCGAGGCATGTACGATGGCGAGTCGGCAAAGCGAGGCGCAGTGCAACGCTCGGCGGCTCCGACAGGCAGACCTGTTTTTTTTTGGTCGAAATCCTCCGACAGAGGCGAAGTGAAGCAGGATCGGAACATGCGAGGAAGCAGATAGAAGATCGCAACAGAAATCTCGGCACTCCGCTCCGTGCAGCAGGATTATGATTCCGAAAAAATCGCCTTTATAAAGGCGGAAAACAGTGTCAGAAAAGAGCTGAACGTAAAAAATAAACATAATTTAAAAAAAACACTTTCCAAGACTCTAGCACGGCGCAATATCAAGAATTAGGATATTGGAAATTGCCGGGAAATACAGTAATTCAAATTCTGAAACCTATTCTCAGTGGTCGGCATAAACTGGCCAATCAGAATAG
The DNA here is from genome assembly GCA_025379985.1 of Phyllomedusa bahiana. Classification (NCBI taxonomy): domain Eukaryota; kingdom Metazoa; phylum Chordata; class Amphibia; order Anura; family Hylidae; genus Phyllomedusa; species Phyllomedusa bahiana. Next base: position 2,137 of record JAODAL010025070.1, read on the forward strand.
GAGCGACAGTGAACCATTAAAACCTATGGGAAGGATTGACCAATCAGAATCCATGCGGGATAATTCAAAATACAGTAAAAAGGACAGAAAGAGCTGATTAGGCTGACTAGCGGGGCTTGGCTAGCTCGCCCAATCAGAATAGAGCGACAAAGACCCATTCAGTCTACGGAGAAGTTTAGACCAATCAGAATCCACGCGGGATAATTCCAAACATACGTAAAAAGACAGAAAAGAGCTGATTGGCTGAGCTAGCGGTGCTTTGCTATCCAGCCAATCAAAGCCGCGAGCTTACTTCTCCCATTATGTCTATGGAGAGATGGGGCAACTGAAATCTCGGCGCTCAGCCCGTGCGGCATGAATGTATTAATCAAAAAATTATTTTATTAAATGTAAAACATTATCAGATAAAGAGCCGAACCCTTCTTTACAATAAAGCAGTTAAAAAACCCGAACAACGCGTTTGTCGCCGAACCGGCGCTACATAGGAATTGCAATAGAGAGAATTGCAATTGGTCCAAAATAACGGCACCTCTTTTAACTTAGCGCGCTCAGAATTTCTTTCCCCATTAGAACTCTATGAGAAAGTAGCTCGCGCTCTGATGAGCTAAGCTGGACAAGCCCCCGCCGCTTCAACCAATCAGCTCGTTTCTGCATTTTTACTGTATTTTGAACTGTCCCGCCTTGGAATATGATTGGTCCATGTTTCTCCATAGGATATAAGGGGACATTGTCGCTCCGATTCTGATTGGCTGGTTTATGCCGACCAATGAGAATAGCTTAAACAATTTGAATTACTGTATTTCCCGGCAATTCTCTCTATTGCAATTCCCTATGTAGCGCAGTCTCGGCGACAAACGCGTGGTTCGGGTTTTAACTGCTTTATTTGTAAAGAAGGGTTCGGCTCTTTATCTGATAATGTTTTACACTTAATAAAAATGATTTTTTTATTAATACTTCATGCCGCACGGCGCTGAGCGCCGAAATTTCAGGGCGCCCATCTCTCCATAGACTATAATGGAGAAGTAGCTCGCGCTCTGATTGGCTGGGATAGCCAAGCCCCCGCTACTCAGCCAATCACCTCTTTCAGCATTTTTACAGTATTTTGAACTGTCCCGCCGTGGATTCTGTCTGAGTCTAAACTTCTCCATAGGCTAGAATGGGTCTCTGTCGCTCCTATTCTGATTGCCTGAGCTAGCCAAGTCCCCGGTAGCATAACCAATCAGCTCTTTTCAGCATTTTTACTGTATTTTGAACTATCCCGCTGTGGATTCTGATTGGTCTAAACTTCCCCATAGGTTTTAATGGTTCACTGTCGCTCCTATTTCTGTTGGCCGGTTTAATTATGCCGACCAATCAGAATAGCTTAAAGAATTTGAATTACTGTATTTCCCGGCAATTTCCAATATCCTAATTCTTGAATTGGAAAAGTGATTTTGTTTTATGTATTTTTTATTTTTTAGGTTTCAGCTCTTTTCTGAGAATGTTGAATGCCTTTATAAAGGCGATTTTTGATTCATACTCCGTACCGACATCTGGAATGATTTCTCGCTGTTCCAGCCTGTCTCGCATCGGAACAGATTTTCGCCGCAGTCCCGCACGGCGCCTAAGTCCCGCACTGCGCCCATGTCCCCGCACTGTGCCCCACACACACCGGCGAGGCGCAGGAAACTTTTCCCCGGATGTATGAGTGCGCTACCTCCGGCGGCGAATCATAGGCGCAGCCCCGCACTGCGCCTCAGACCCGCACTGCGCCTAAAACACTGGCGAGGCGCGGCGGACTTTACATGCTATGTATGAGCGCAGCCCCGGCCCCGACATAAATCAGGCGCAGATTCCGCCGGAAAATTGGCGGAAAGGTGCGCCCCGACCCGGCGGGATTCATACACGTGGCCCATAGTCTGTGAAGAGCCTTTGCTTCTTTACCCCTCTAATTTGTTTGCTCTAATGCTGTCTGATGTGCAGACCTACAAATTGAATTTGACATTATGCCTTAGTCAGAGGAGTTTCATCACATTTGCTCTGCTCAGTATTCTGTAAGTTCATCCAGTAATGCAGCTGCATGACATACACATTATTTATTTTAGTAATATAACTCCTATTACTCACAGTGCTGAGTATTCATTGTATTCCAATGAGCTAACACTTTAAGTTGCTCTGCCCTGCTTGTTGCTCACCTCCTTGTTATCTGTCATAAGCAAGATGCAGGGAAGAGCAGTATGAATCTGCATCTAAGGGTGGATTCACACGTGACATAATATTATGTGACAAACAATTGAGATGCAAAACTAGATGAATCCACCCTGAAGGAATATACCAGAAATCTGACACACTCTACTTTCAGAAATAGACTGGCAGTGTGAGATAAGGGAGCTGTGTACCTAAAGATAACGATAGATCCACGTTTTTATTAGAGATTCTATTTGCAGAGGAAGAGCCTGATCCATTACATGGTATTCATCATTTTGATGAAAAAACTAGAGCTGCATGCTGTATTGATGCAGATGTGAACCTAGCCTAATTCTTAAAAGGTAAGTTTATACAGAAGTCATATCTTTTGCAACACGCAAAATTATATACAGAAAAAAATGTAACTGAGAACTGCTGTCAGGGATTTGACAGATACTGTAGTACAGATGTAGCAAAGTTGGCTTGGTAGAGCTATTTCAATGCAGCAAATTATCTGATTTTAGGATACAAAACAAGCTACTTCAAAGCATTCAAAAAGATAACTTTCTGTGCCATAATATCATAACAAGTTAACAGTTAAATTAAGCTTTGCTACATCTGTAATCCTAAATTTTGTCATCAAAATGATTAATAAACTCATGTCTACTTAGGAGAACAAACTCGATTATGTCAAGGTTGGGCAAGGACATTTTTACAGGCAGGCGAGGCATGCAGTCGCCCTGGGAGCCACAGTGATGCACTTCGTGGGGGGTGCTGCAGCAATGCTTACCGTTGGAGGGCACCACCCGCCCCTCCCACACAGCGGCCACGCAGAATTAGCAGCTGCAAACACACCGTGCAGCTGCTTGTACAAGGAAGAGGCAGGGACAGTTTGTTATGCCCATGCCTTCTCGATTGTATATACAACACATCAGCATCACAGGGTCACAACCCCTGCGACACTGGTCTTCCAGTTCAGGATATCACGAGAACAGTGTGCCGACGTAACACTTACACTGTTCACCAGCTCCTGTTCACCAGCTCCCGGAGCTAGCGGCTTGGTACATGGAGAGGTGAGTACCTTTTTATTATCTTTTTCTACCTACAGGGGGTAAATTTTTCTAACTACAGGGGACAAATTATTTCACCCACAGGGGACAAATTACCCTATCTACTGGGGGCAAGTTACTCTACCTACAGGAGGAAAATTATTTTACCTACAGGGAGCAAATAATTCTAACTCTAGGGGAAAAATAGTTCTACCTAATAGGGGCATATATATATACCTTATATACATACCTACTAGGGGACCTCTATACCTACCTACCGACTGGTAGGTGTATATTCCTACCTACATTGTCCGTAAATACCTTCCACCTATCTATAGGGGGCTATATAACTATATACTAGGAACCTATATTTCAACTTATTGGGGAGGCCTATATAACTACCAATCGACTTAACAGGGACCGAGATACCTACCTATTGGGGGATCTATAAGTCTATCTACCTACATACTATATTGGGGGATTTAACTACCTCCTAAATGGGAATACAGAACAATACTAAAACTTGGTGCACAAATGGGAGCCCCATAGCCATTTGGGAGCACTTTTTTATTAAAGGCGCAAGGGGTCATTATTCCTATTTGGGTCACCACTGATGAGAAGCTTGTACAAAGATAGGAATTGGTAGGGAAGTGCTGGAAAATTGAGGAGTCTAAGATTTTATAAATTCTACAGTGAAGAGCTGTGACGGGAAGAAGACGTCATGGTGGTCTGGGCTGGATGGAGAAGAAAAAGGGAAAGAGGACAACTCATCAAAGAAGAGAACAACTCATCAGAGATGTCTCCTGGGAGTCTCTGAATGTAACTTTACTGTAATCACTTATATCTGGGATCTCCACAAAAAGATCTCACCCCGTTGGGTCAAAATCAACACAAGAACTGTGAGCAAAAATTCCAGAACCACACGGGGGGGACCTAGTGAATGACCTGCAGATAGCTAGGACCAATGTAACAAAGGTTACCATCAGTTACACACTACGCCTCCAGGGACTCAGATCCTGCAGTGCCAGATGTGTCCCCCTGTTTAAGCCAGTACATGTCCGGGCCCATCTGAAGTTTGCTAGAGAGCATTTGGATGATCCAGAAAAGTGTTTGGAGAATGTCATATGGTCAGATGAAACCAAAGTATAACTGTTTGGTAGAAACACAACTCGTCGTGTTTGGAGGAGGGAGAATGCTGAGTTGCATCCAAAGAACACCATACCTACTGTGGAGCATGGTGGTGGCAACATCATGCTTTGGGGCTGTTTCTCTGCAAAGGGACCAGGACGACTGAGCCATGTACATGAAAGAATGAATGAGGCCATGTATCGTGAGATTTTGAGTGAAAAACTCCTTCCATCAGCTGGGGCATTGAAGATGAAACATGACTGGGTCTTTCAGCATTTCAATGATCCCAAGCACACCACCAGGACAATGGAGTGGATTTGTAAGAAGCATTTCAAGGTCCTGGAGTGGCCTAGCCTGTCTCCAGTTCTCAACCGAATAGAAAACCTTTGGAGGGAGTTGAAAGTCCATGTTTCCCAGCGACAGCCCCAACATATCACTGCTCTAGAGGACATCTGCATGAAGGAATGGTCCAACATACCAGCAACAGTGTGTGCCAACCTTGTGAAGACTTACAGAAAACATTTGACCTCGGTCATTGCCAACAAAGGATATATAACAAAGTATTGAGATTAACTTTTGTTATTGACCAAATACTTATTTTCCACCATAAATTGCAAATAAATTCTTTCCAAATCAGACAATGTGATTTTCTGGATTTGTTTTCTCATTTTGTCTCTCATAATTGAGGTCTACCTATTATATCAATTACAGGCCTCTCTCATCTTCATATAAAAAAAATATATAAACTGGGTATCGCTATAATCGTCTTGACTAGTTTAAAAACGATTATTATCGAAAAAGGGTTGAAATGGGAAACATTTTTATGTTAAACCAAAATTTTTTAAAGATCAGGGCAAAAATTTTAGGTTAAAATCTGTGCATCAACCCTATTAAGATCGCGCCATTTTCGGGGGGCTTCCTGCTTTTTGGGCGGCCACAAAATCAGTTTAAACAAAATGGGAGCAGGGTGGTTTGGGTGTGGGCGACGTCATGACTGTGATGGGGTAGGGTTTGCGTTTGGGGCGGGAAAAAATCACATGACCTCGTTTTACAAAGAACAGCCCTTCCTGTTCATGATCAGTGTCCCCTCAGCGTCTCATAGCGGGAGGACGTGCGCCCCTGCCTGTGCCCCAAACAGCTCAGCGAAATTATTCTATTTCTTCACAGAGAAACCTCTACAAATTAGCTGTGTTTCCTTTTCCCAACTTAGTTAGTTTCCAGAGATTGGAAGATTTTATGTAGTTAGGTAGAAAATTTTTTTAAAGGGAGCATCTACCGCTGTAAATTTCCACGGAGGGAGCGCGGGGGTCCCGCAGGCGAACACGGGACAATTTCTATACGGGTTTAAATTTCACCAAGACTTAGTTAGACATTGAAAACGGGAAATAGCTTTATTTTTAAAAACCCTTTTTCCCTTATTGAAAAATTTCCGGGGATATTGGGCACCCCTAATTTATATTAGGATACACATCGTTTCTAGAAAAGCGGGTCTCTTTTTTAGGTGAAAAAACTCCATTTTTAATTCTCAGTATACTTTTCAATAGGTGTTTTTTTTAAATTTTTTGCCCTTTTCCAAAGCTTTTTTTGATAAAGCCAAACCCTTTCCTTAAAATAAAATCCAGCAATTTTTTTTCAGCACAGGTTTATATGTGCCAAAAATACATTTTATTATCATAATACATTACAGATTTTGTGGTTTTTTCCTTTTGCGCACTACAGCTTTTTTCATTGAGCACCTTGCCCCTTAAATGTGAATCACAATTTTGTAGTCCCCCCACAGGTATTGAAAGGGGCCAAAAAATACCTTTTATTACCAATACATTTCAGGGTAAATTTTTTTTTTGCACTTTTGCCCAGTCCCCGATTTGTTTAAGAGCCACCTTGCAGTTTTAAATTTTAATCCCAGCAATTGTGATTTTCCAACAGGGGGAATTTATAGGTGCCAAAAAAAAACCTTTTATTATCCGAAACATTACAGATACGTGTTTTTTTTCACATTTGCGCACTACACCCTTTTTTCATTGGGGGCACCTTGCACTTAAATGTGAATACAGCAATTTTTTTATTTACCACAGGGGAATTGATAGGGGCCAAAAAAAAACCTTTTATTATCCCCAATACATTACAAAACGTGCCCAGTCCCCATTCAAACGAATGCATGAAATTGAAATGGAGGGAAAACTTGGGCCAAAAAAGGGCCCTAAACCGACGCCGGGCCCCAACCACTGGTCAAAAACCCCTGTCTCCGGGCCCCCTCCTCCGCCACCAAAAAAAACTTCCCCAGCTGCCCATGTTTTCTTTAGAGTCTGATCAGGGTCCCCCCTCTGCATCAATTTCCCCCCATCGCCCCGAGTACCACCAGCCCCCCCCCAGAGAAACCCCCCTACCCCCTCCCTCCGCCATTTTTATGCCTTTCACTTTGTAAAAGGGGGCCAGTCAACAGCCAGCCTTCTGTCTTCCAGGTTTTTGGGGCAGAAGAAACACTTTAAAACCCAAACCCCTCCCAAAGCCAAAAGCCCGAAAGTCCCCGGGAAATTTCCAGGGTTTTTGGGCCTTTGGGAAATTTTTTCCTTTTTCCCTCCGGTGGGGCACAAAATGGGTTCCCCCACGTCATTGGGCCCCCCGCCTACCCCCAATACCAAATGCAAACAAAGGGGGTTTTTTTTTGCCCGAAAAGCCCCCTGCCCTGGCCACCACGTGTCATCTAAAATTTTTAAGCGCTTTGGGCCCCATCTTAGGGCCGGAAAAATCCCTCTGACCACCGACACAAAGGGGCTATTAAAAAACGGCCAAGGCCGTATAAACTCGTGACAGCTCACTTGGGTTGGGGCTGGGTTGGATTCTCTGGGGGTGACGGGGGCTCCAGGCTCGGCGCACCCCTCTTCAAAAACCGCAGGGATGGGCAGGGTTTTTTCCCCCCAAAGGGGGCCCCTGGTGGCATCACCTGCCCAGGGGAAACCAGGCCGTGTTTTTAAATTAATTTTGTCCCCTTGGGGGGCCCCCCACACACAGGGCAGGGGCTGTGGCGGCTCTCCCCAAACGAGACCAACGCGGGTTGGGGGCCAAGAACCTTGTGCCAGGGAAGGTGGTGGGGGCGATAAAAGGGGGAAATCGCTGGCCCCCCCCTTAAGATCGGTAGGCTGGGGGCACATCCCTTGCCTGGGACATAACAAAGAACCTTTTCCCTCCAGAAATTTCTAAAAAGCTACCCGGTCGGGCTTCCCCGCTGAGGAAAGGGTCGAAGTTCGCAACCCTTCCCCCGTTCGCACCCTTCTTCGTCCCGGCCCTGCCGCGTTGGGACGTCACTCGGGCCCCCCCCCTCAACCGTCTCATTTTTGAAAAAAGTGGCAAAACGCTGGAAAAACCACCCTCCACATGCCCCCAGCGATTGTGGGGACAGCGCAATGCCATTACGCGTACGAAGTGACACATGGCCCCGACAAAACAGCGGGCGGACTTGGGGGGGTTGAGCCACCGAGATGGGGGCAAAGGGGAAAGACCCCTGCAACCCTCCTTGCCAGTTTTTAAGAAGCCACCAAAAAGGTCGTGCGGACAATGCCCCCTTTTCACATACATTTGGGTGATCTTTGTTCGGAACGATCGTTTTGGGCACTCTGAAAAAACCGGGCCCGCCAACGACGGAGGGGGAGACGACACAATGCGGACAAGGAGCCTTTCTCCCGTCAAATCCACAAGGCCCAACATTTTCAACATTTCATCTGTCTTTTATTAGGGATGGTTCGGGGGCCAGGGCCTTTGGGGCAAGTTGGCGCATCCGCTCTCAGGGGGCATCAAACTCAGGCAAGTCAGGGCGTGTTGAAAACTGTTTTCCCGGGGGAACCCGGAAAGGGGGAGGAGGATTCCAGACAAACCCACTTCCCCACGTCCCTGCCTTGGAAAGAGGGTTTGGGGCAATTTTGGGGGCGGAGGAGGAAGTTTTAGGAAGATCATTTTTTCTAGTGCCCTCGAACCCCCGAGGCCCTTTGGGGGGGTCAAGCCTCCATCCCCACATGAGTGCTTTTGGGGCTCCATTTTTCCTCCAAAATGGGTCCTAGCATTAAGGGCCCCAAAGTGAAAAACAGCTACTGGGGGGCCCCCCTCCCCCGGGTCCCCCTACAAAACAAAACCAGCACTTTCCTTCCCCCCACCCAAAAAAGAGAAAATAAAAGCAGGAAAAGGGGAACCCTTTCTGAGTTCAACTGGGGACCCTCTGTTTTCTCCCGCTTCATGTTCCCCAAAAAGTCACGGGGGAAAACAACACAAAAACCCGGGGGGGGGGGGGGGGGGGGGCCCCTGACAGCAGTAGATGCCAATAGGGCCCTAGCGGTTTGCAGCACAGCAGGAAGGGGGAAAAGCCCAATGGGGAAACCCCTGGCAATCTTTTTTACCCCCTCAAACCCAAAGCATGCAATCAGGGCAACATCCCCAAAACACAGAGACCAGCTTTAAAATCAAAGGTGCACAACTATTTTTTGGGGTTTTTTTTCAACACCGATGTTTTTGTATGTGTTCCCCGACCCAATAGACTTTTTGGGTAAACCAACATGGACAATGGCCCCCAGCTCCGCCACGCCATAGAGGGGTTGGGCCTGCCCAAGCACCAGCCCCATATCTACGGACCTTCAGCACAAACTGGGGGAAATCATTACAGACAAACACATCCCCCCTTTCCACAGATAATGTGGATCAAATTTTAAATTTTTATCATTATGAAAACAGGGATGATCTCTGATGATGTTGTGGCCCCCAAATTTCCGAGGTTTACCGATTAGTTGGGCCGGGCTACTTCACATTCCTCTTCAAAAAAAATGGTCCCTTGAAAACTTTTTTTTTTAAATGATCAAATTTTTTTTCTTTCAAAATTTTTTTTTCCTTTCCCCAAAAGTTTATTTTCTGGTTTTTTCCCGTGAGGAGACTGTAAAAACAGCAAGGTTTTATGACAACCCGGATTCCTTTACTCACTTTATTTAGAAGTTTTCCGCATTTTCCTTTTTTTTGAGGTCATTTGCTTTTGATACAGCTATAATTAGGTCCGTTGGTACAGAAATGTGGTTTTTAAGGGCCCATTTTTCCCCCTAACAATTTTTTAATAGTGGCTGGAAGTCAAATTTAAATTTTTTTGGGGGTCATTTTTGCTTTTGAAAATTCCCCAAAAATTCATGGCCCCCTTTGGAACAAAATGTGGCTTCTAATTTGGCATTTCTCCCTCAAAATTTTTTAAAACAGTGGCTGAGAAGTAAATTTTTAAATTTTTTGGGCCCATGCTACTTGAAATGCAGCAATATACGGGTCCTTATTAAAAAAAAAATTTTTTTCTAACGGGAATTTGTTCTTCCCCAATTTTTCCAAGGGCCAAAAAAGGGTCATGTTTTTAAATTTTTTGGGGCTTTTGCTGTAAAAAGCAGCTATACTACAGGTCTTTTTATAAAAAATTTTTTTCTAAAGACATTTGTTTTTCCCAAAAATTTGTCCAAAGTGGCTAAGGGTCGGGTTTTAAAATTTTTGGGGGCTTTTTGCTTTTACATGCACCTTATACTACAGGCCCCTATTAAAAAAAAAATTTTTGTTTTTTAACGGGACCTTTGTTTTTCCCATTTTTTCCCAAAGGGTGGCCCCAAGGGGCCCTTGTTTTGAATTTTTTGGGGGCCCCTTTTTGCTGTGACATGCAGCTATACTACGGGGTCCTATTATAAAAAAATGTTTTTTTCCTAACGACATTTGTTTTTTCCAAAATTTGTAAAAAAGGGCTAAAGGGCATTTTTTTAAATTTTTTGGGGGGGAAATTCTTGTTGTGACTTGAGCAATACTACAGGCCCTTTAAAATAAAAAAAGGGTTGTTTCTAACAGCCCATTTTTTCCCTTCACAATTGTTTAAGAGGGGCCCCCAAGGGTAAAATGGGGCTGTCAAAAACGGGAAATGGGGAGAACACTGTTAAGGGAAACACATATTGCAAAAGGGATTTGTTTTTGAAAGGACCTTTTAAACATAGCTATCAATCCCGTATTGAGAAAAAACCCCTTTTAAAAAATTAAAAAAAAGAAAACCCAAAGACAGGGTTTGGGGTTTTCCACCCCTTTTTTAAAAATGTTTTTTTTAGAATTAAAGTATAAAAAACTTCATGAAACAAAATAGTGGAAAAAAAATTTCCTTTCTGAATTGTAAAAAAGGGAGGTACGGGAAAAACTTGACCGATGTAGGTTATTCAGAGGGCATGGAGTATGGAGCACGGACAGAGAAAAAAAGTAAAAGAGACAATTTCCTCCGCACGTTGAAAAAAATGAGAAAAAATGGGAAGAAAAAAGGGGGCCCCGGGGTGGAAAAAGGAGCGTTAAACCAAACCCGTATTTCCCAAATGAAGCTCAAATTTGGGCTTTCACCATTAAAGGAGGGGGGAAGCGCTACCCAAGGGCAGGGACAGTATATGTCCAGTAAAACTAAAATGGTGGTTGAAAGACTCCTTTTTCCGGCCCCTTTTTTTTAAACTGGGGGCATGCAGGTTTGGGGGTCAGCTGGGCCCCGGAAAAGGTTATAGTCGGGTGTCCATGAAACTAAAAAAGGTGGTTTAAAAAACTCCTTTTCCCCCCAATTTTTTTTTTCTGGGGGTAAAAGCGGTTTTTGGGGGTCCTGCCCGGGCCCAGAACCCCGGTATAGTCAAAGTCCCGTGAAACTAAAATGGTGGTTGAAAAACTCCTTTTTTTTGGCACTTTTAATCCCGGGGTTTAGCAGGTTTGGGGTTTATGCTTTTGGCCCCGGGCAGGGGTAGTCCCCTTGGGCCAGTGAAACTAAAATGGGGGTTGAAAGACTCCTTTTTTCCGGGGACTTTTTAATCTGGGGGGCATGCAGGTTTGGGGTCATGCTGCATTTCCCGGACAGGGTATTCAATGCCATTCAAGTAAAAAGATGGTTCAAAACATACTGCCCCCCTGGCACTTTTTAATTTGTGGCTGGGGCTTTTCAGGTTTAAGGTATGCTGTGGTGCAAGACAGGATAGTGAAATGGTTTTGTGATTTTTTATCTGTGGCTTTTTAAAAACCTAAGTGTGTTTCCTAAGATTTTGGGGGGAAAAGGGATCCAAATTTTACTGTTTTGGGTGTTAAATTTTTAGCTTCTCCAGCCCTGTTTTTGGGGTGTAAGGGAAAGAAGGGGGTTGTTGTTTCCTAGACTTTAATGGGCATTTGCCCTAAACTATCAAAAGGGCCATGGGAAAATTTTGTCGATTTTGGGTCGGCTATCGAAACCAAACGACCGATGTCGATGGCCAACGTAATCGCTCAACACTAGTCTTGACCCAGGGAGTAAATAAAAATAAAAATAAAAAACTCTACTAGGATCACAGTATTTTCTTCACCCTGTTTTCCAAAAAATGGATTTAAAAGCGATCAAAAAGCTTCTTCCCCCCAAAAATGATACCAATAAAAACATCAAATTATCCCACACAAAAAAATCTGTTATACAGCTCGGTACACAGAAAAATAAAAAGGTTCTGGCTCTAAGACTGTGGCAATGCAAAAACGTGTTTTCCTTTTTGAATAAAAGTTTTTTTTATTGTGTAAAAGCAGTAAAACATATATAAAATATACAAATTTGGTATTGATGTAACTGTATTGATCTGCTGAGTAAAGCTAGCATGTTATTTACACCGCACGGTGACCGCTGTAAAAAATAAAAATAAAAAACACTACCAGGATTTCTATATTTTGTTCAAAAAGCCTCACAAAAACCTTAATATAAAGTGATCAAAGCCTCATATGCCCCTCATAATGGTACCAATAAAAATGTCAACTCATCCCGCACAAAGAACAAGCCCATAATCAGCTCTGTATACAGAAAAATAAAAAAGTTGCAAAATGCATAATACACCCCTAGATGAGATCCATGAGTGGTGTTGAATCCAAAATGGTGTCACTTCTGGAAGGTTTCACTTGTTCTAGGGGGACTTTTCAAATGCGACATTGCACCCACCAAATTCTGCGTTCTAAAAGTCAAATAGCGCTCCCTCCCTTATATGCCATGCCATGCACCCAAACAGCAGTTTACACCCTTAGATGGGGTATTGCCAAACTTGAAAGAAATTGTGTAACAAAATTTCAGGGGCTTTTGTTCCAGGATTGTTTGTAAACATTAAACATTTTCAGCTAAATTTACAGATGGTTAAAAAAAAAGTCTTCATTTTCACAGCCTAACGCTAAAAAAATTTGTGAAACACCTGTGGGGTCGATATACTCACTGCACCCTTGGATATATTCCTTAAGGGCTGTAGTTTCCAATATGGGGTCTTTTTAGGGGTGTTTATTAAGTTTTAGCACCTTAGAGTGTCTGCAAACCTGAATTGGCCACTAAATAAAGTGATAAAAATGAGAACCCAGAGTCCGGTAGTTGCTCTTCCTATTCTGAGGCTTGTTGTTGAGCCAAATGGTGCACTAGGGCCACATATGAGATACCTCTGAAAACATCGGGATCTGGGGAATCAATATTAAATTGCATTTCCCTGGTCTCATCTAAACAAATGGGAAAAATACAAATAACCCAAAAAAGAATATGTTTATAGTCAAAAAATAAGATAATTCACTGGAAAAGACCATAAAACTTAACTTTTACTTAAAGGAGTAAAAATAAACTCCAGAATATACTTGATTAAAAATCCCAAACTATCCCTATATGGAAACCTACAGGAAGAACTACCTAACCAGAAGTGTGGGATAGTCGCCCTGATAAGGACGTACCCACCAGGAACCTAAAGGGACAATCCCTATTCAAGCCCTATACACAAGACAAAATATCCTGTGCAAAAAGATACAAATTAAAGCAAAAAGGCCCCTTATACCAAACACCACACTATATAAAAAAAGAAAAGGCTCTAGTCTCGATAATTCTGCCTATTATATACAGAAAGCAACAAGGCTCTAGTCACAATATTTATGCCCAACGCGTTTCATACCCCGATGTATAGGGTCTCATCAGGGGCAAAAAGAGAAGACGTAAGCCTCCAGGTAAGTTCAAAGCATTTTGATATAATCCAAAACAGAGGTTATATACCATATGTAACTTGTTGATTAGATAAGTAGTAACATGTGGTGGATATAACGCTGTTTGTGCAAGTACAAACAGAAGGCGCGCTCAGATGGACTAGAGACGCGCGCTGAGAAGCGGCACTCCGCTTTCTGTCACAGTTAGCTCTATGAACTAGAGCTCTGTAAGCGCCGAACTAATGAAACCATAGGCAGTATTCAATGGTCTGGTTGAATGTGGTAATCCAGGTGTTCTATCCTGATACCAGAACTATTGTCAGCCTAACTGTAAGTAATTGACAATATCTGCCAGCAGAGCTGTTTTGCATGGAGACTCTTGTGGGTCTTTTTGACCATAATTGATGAGTAAAATGTACTTGCACAAACAGAGTTATATTTACTACATGCTACTACCTATCTAACCAACAAGTTGCATATGGTATAACTGACGAGTAAAATGCACTTGCACAAACAGCGTTATATTCACTACATGCTACTATCTATCTAACCAACAAGTTGCATAGGGTATATAACCTTTGTTTTGGATTATATCAATTGACCATAACTGACGAGTAAAATGTACTTGCACAAACAGCGTTATATCCACCACATGCTACTATTTATCTAAACCAAAACAACTACAGGTATAACACCTAGAAAAAAGATACATAAAACATAACTTTTAATCAGAATGAATAAAAGTTGGGAAAGAAAACGAAAAAACACCCTCAAATATACCCTATCAAGGACCTGTCTACCTCAAAAATGGGGAAATCGCCCCAATAAGGGCGCCCCCACACTGGAACCTAAACTAACCCTGTCCCTAGCTACATCTAAATGAAAAAAAGAAAGAGAAAAAAAAAAAAAAACACATATACTACAAATGGAGTGCACAAAACAAAAAAAGTGCAGTGATAAATAACAATACAACAGACAATATACGTTTGATGTTCAAAATACTATGAATTGATGATGCGTCATAGGAAGATAATCAATAACGCATAAATATTCCAATATTCCAACGCGTTTCCCCCCTAGATACTGGGGTTCATCAGGGAAAAATTGCAGTTGATAACAACAATACGGAACATCTAAGAAAAAATCAACAAGATGTATGCAATAAATATAACTCACGTCCCTTAATGATGGAAAACAGGCTGGTAAGATAGAGGACGGGGTCCAGGATAAGCCATATACAGATCCCCGCTATCTGATTACTGAGACAGGTCCAAGCAGTAATCAGATAGCGGGGATCTGTATATGACTTATCCTGGACCCCGTCCTCTATCTTACCAGCCCTGTTTTCCATCATTAAGGGACGTGAGTTATATTTATTGCATACATCTTGTTGATTTTTTCTTAGATGTTCCGTATTGTTGTTATCAACTGCAATTTTTCCCTGATGAACCCCAGTATCTAGGGGGGAAACGCGTTGGAATATTGGAATATTTATGCGTTATTGATTATCTTCCTATGACGCATCATCAATTCATAGTATTTTTGAACATCAAACGTATATTGTCTGTTGTATTGTTATTTATCACAGCACTTTTTTGTTTGTGCACTCCATTTGGTAGTATATGTGTTTTTTTTTTTTTTTTTTCTCTTTCTTTTTTTCATTTAGATGTAGCTAGGGACATGGGTTAGTTTAGGTTCCAGTGGGGGGCGCCCTTATTGGGGCGATTTCCACATTTTTGAGGTAGACAGGTCCTTGATAGGGTATATTTGAGGGTGTTTTTTCGTTTTCTTTCCCAACTTTTATTCATTCTGATTAAAAGTTATGTTTTATGTATCTTTTTTCTAGGTGTTATACCTGTAGTTGTTTTGGTTTAAATTGTATTGGTATACCCAGAACTTCATTTCATTATATCAAGGGTTCTCTACACCTATACATCGTGCTTAAGTAGAGTACATGGTAGTGTTTGTACTATTTATCTAATCAACAAGTTGCATATGGTATATAACCTTTGTTTTGGATTATATCAAAATGCTTTGAACTTACCTGGAGGCTTATGTCTTCTCTTTTTGCCCCTGATGAGACCCTATACATTGGGGTATGAAACGCGTTGGGCATAAATATTGTGACTAGAGCCTTGTTGCTTTTTGTATATAATAGGCATAATTATCGAGGCTAGAGCCTTTTCTTTTTGTATATAGTGTGGTGTTTGGTATAAGGGGCCTTTTTGCTTTAATTTATATCTTTTTGCACAGGATATTTTGTCTTGTGTATAGAGCTTGAATAGGGATTGTCCATTTAGGTTCCTGGTGGGTACGTCCTTATCAGGGCGACTATCCCACACTTTTGGCTAGGTAGTTCTTCCTGTAGGTTTCCATATAGGGATAGTTTGGGATATTTAATTAAGTATATTCTGGAGTTTATTTTTACTCCTTTTAATTAACTAAGTAAAAGTTAAGTTTTATGGTCTTTTCCAGTGAATTACCTGGTCTCATCTACCATGTTCTTATGAGTAATGTATAAAGACTGAATATCTGCAAAAAGAAGTGAAATTTTAAAATTTCACCTCCACTTTGCTTTAATTCCTGTAAAACACCTAGAAGGTGAACAGTCTTCCTAAATGTTGATTTGAATATTTTAAGGTTTCTAGTTTCTTATATGGAGTCATTTATGAGGTATCTAACATGCAGGCCCCTCAAAGCCATGTCAGAACTGGACTGGTCCCTAAAAAAATATATATATATTGCGAATTTTCTTGAAAATGTGAGAAATGACTATTACATTTCTAAGCCCTCGAATGTCCTAAAAAATACATTTAACAAAGTATGCCAACCTACAGTGGACATATGGTAGATTCTAGTTATAAACTATTTTGAGTGGAATAATTATCTGTCTTACACGCAGAAATTTTTGAAGTATTTTGATATTTTCACAAATAAACAAGGACTTTGTGTACCAAAATTTTTTACTAACTTAAAGCACAATGTGTCAAGAGAAAACAATCTCTGAATCACATGGATAGGTAAAAGTGTCAAAAAGTTATTCTCACATAAAGTGACACATGTCAGATTTAAAAAAATTGGGCTCTGTCAGAGAGGCCGAAACTGGTAAAGGGTTAGGGGTTAAAGTAGAAAATATCTTGCCATAGATGTGGCAATGAACATTTGAATTATTCATTAAATGTTATAGGAATATATATTTGATGTTGAATATTGCAACTTTTGGCCAATTTAATACCAAAGGAAAAAAGGAAAAACATTGAATACCCTTTAGAGATCAATAACCTTGTCATTTAACTGCTTTGTTTAATTTATTAGAATTTATAGAGAAAGAGGAATAACAGCAGTTATGTATTAGTACATAACTATTTGTTCAGAATTTTCCATCAATGTTTCCAAGCCAAAGGCAAGCTTGCAACAGTATTTGTAGGTGAACACATTGAATCAGGTACAAAAAATGGAAGAAATACCAATCTCTCCGTAAAGCTGGGACTAAAGAGTCTAATAATGTGCCACATTTATCATAGTATTCGGCATGTTCAGCCTGTCTAGTTTAAATGGGTTTTCTCACTACAATGATTATATGTAGTGTAATATGTAGGGAAAAGTAAATGAAGACTATTACCAAATACACTGTTGTTTTGATTTCTCTTTGGTCAGGAGATAAAAAAAGATGTTATCTCCTCTTAGGTTAGATCCACACAGCAATTTTGAAATGCCACCCAAAATTCAATGGCTTTTTTCAAATTGCTGGACCACACCATAGTTCTCTTTCTGCATTTTTTGCGCAAAAAATGGTGGTCCGATTTCGTATTCCCGGTGGCCCAGCACATTAGGGCTGCGGGAATCCGACGTTGGTGCTGCGGAATATAGAACATGTTGTTTATTCCGCTGGTCAGTTTTCGTTTTTGGAAAACTTCAGTAAAAAATCTGTACTGTATAGACTACAGCACGGATTTTCTATTGAAGTATACACAGTGCAGGGTACGGTTTTTCAGCGGATTCAAAATCCTGTGCTGTGTAGACCTAGCCTTGGAGTACACAGGTTTCTCTGGTTACTGATCACTTATCCCCACCTCTCCCTGCTCTCTTTTCTCTCATTACTCCAAGCTGATGTCAGTCAGTCAGTTCGAACATGGTAAATCACTCCCTGAAAGTCATTTACCTGACAAAATACAAAGCTTTTGCTCTTTAGAGCTCTGTAGCCTTGGGTACTGCACTTTAAACATCTCTTGCAGCCATGCCACTGTAACAGGAATAGCTGTAACAGGACAGCAGAGCTGAAATGCCGACCGCTGCTATAGGCTCATTCACAGCCTAACCAGGAAGTGTGAGTCTGAAGCTGGCCATGGCTCTGTGAAACTGCATGATGAGAAAACCCCTTTAAGCTTATACCTTCCATTAGTTGGCCTCACTTTAAACTTTTTCTAGCTAGGTCATTCCGCTTTTGTCAGACAAGGCATCAAAGGGTCTAAATACTGTTTAAAACAAATAATAAATGTGGTGTATAGCATGTACGCCAGTATTTTAGTGCAAATTATGCCATAATTGTTTTGCAATTGCCATTATAAATATTCCCCAGTGAGTTGCATGCAAGCACTGGTGGAACTACTGCTATAGAAGCCTTAGCGGCTGTTAGTGGACAACCACCATAGAGTGACTGGGCGGCCCATCCTGCCTCAGAAAGTCTTGGTCCTCTGTCCTGAGCATTCAGAGGTATGTCCTGGGGATCAAGGGCAAATGCCCTCCATCCCCGGGTGTGCGCGGTTCCCAGGACACGTAAACAGTTAATTCACTTAGCAGAGCAGAGAACCACTGGCTCCCCACCATTCAGCCTAGTAGGCCTAAGTTTTTAGGCCTTTGTCATTACAGACTTTGGCCATGCCCAAGTCGTTTAAAAAAAATTGTTTTACTTTATTGAAAATCTAAAAATAGACATTGTTTTCTTATCAATACGTAAACAATTAAAATAACCAGCCAAGGTAAAATCAGCAGCTGCAGGCTAATATTATCAGAATGGGAAAGTCCATGTATATTGTGCTTCCCATTTTAAAAATACCAGCCCACAGACGATCCAGAAGCAGATCTTCACATTAGATGGTATGCTTCTGATGGTTACTCAGCTCTTCTGAGTACACCCCTGGTGTGTTGGGTACCTGGTGTGGATAGTGAGAGGGGGTTAGTGACAGAAAAAACACTGCTGACACCAAGCCCCAGTACTAATAATACAGTCAAACACCTCTCTTAATAACACTGGAATAAAATGGTAAAAGAAACACATTGACAGCATAAAAACACTTTATTTAATAAATACTCCCTGACAACATCCGTGATTGACTATTTTATTAAAGAAATGGATTCAATGCTGGTCTGACGTAGCCCAAAAAAATCCATCAGAGTCCAATGGGGAAAACCTTAGAAAAAAAAAACAGAAACACTTAAAAAAACAGGACTGTACTAAATTCCATCTCCTGCATCCCCTGAAGATCATGCCTGCAGCTGATCTTCAGGGGTGCAAGGGAAAAGATAAACACTTTTTTCATGTTTTGTGCCTAAATCAAGATTTTGTTGTAGAAAAAATACTACAAAATATTGAACAATATACTGGCTTATTAAAATGGCTTAAGGAAGTATTCAATTATCAGAGTCATCACATAGGCCAATGCGATAACAATACTTTTTATTGCTTTAATTTCAAACAGCTTGAACAGCAAATATAGTAATGACATTTTAGTAGTATGCCAATGCTTCAAAACATGCAAATAACCCCATAATATGATATTTTTTTTTAAATGAGTGACAAAATAATTGCAGGGTGCATTGATGAAAATAGTGTATTTAACTCAAATAACTAAATAAAAAAGATATATTTTCTTTGTTGGAAAACAGCAAAAAGCTATATTTTAAGTTTTCCAAATGTAATATGTTCACCGTTTAAAACATCATAGACATCACAAACCATGTGTAATCAGTGACCACTATAAATCGCACAATCCAGGTCTTGTAACAAAACCTCATCAACCACATTATAAATTCTGCAGCAACTTTGATCACATGTGAAAAAACTGCAATACTTGTAGGATCCTCAGAATGTCATCTCTGCTATTTAAAGATGCTGATCCTTCTGCTCAATGAACAATGTCCTACAAAATGTCAGTACAGCTATAATGCCTCTTGTCTTATATTTTTGCAGTATAGTTTGCAGTACCAGGTTTTTCCCTTATTATACAAACAAAATACAGTACAGAGGGTACCAAGCATAGCAACATTCAAGATCTGAGACATCTTAGTCAAGAAAGTTGTATTCTTGCAAGCATATCATAAAAAAAATCACAATCCTATCTTCAAGAATTATAGCCTTTAGAGTAATGTGTGAATTTGTTCCCTTTCTTAATTGTGTGACTTTTCTTGCTTTCTGTTGATGGAAAATATTTGTGATGAAAGTGACGCAAGTGGCCATCGAAGGAGTGGATTTTGCAAATGTGTTTTATCCATAGAATTCCAAGTACAGGATGTCACGTCAAGGAGGGTACAGTGAGCCCTAACTGAAACCCAGCCCACTGTCCCTGCCTACTTGACATGCTGCCCTAGGCGGCATACACCAACTGGGCGACAGTCCCTGCGCTGCTAAAGTGCTGGGGTCATCAGAAGGAAGAATAGTCAGACAGTCCGGGTCAGTAACAAATAAGAAACGCCAAGCCACAAATCAGAACCAAAGAGAAACCATAAACAAGCCGGAGTCAAAAGCACAAATGGGAGCGAGGTACAAAATCAGAGGATAAACCGAAGTCAGTGAGCAAGCATGGGTCTGGTACACAAGTAAGCAAGCACAAAACAAATAACAGGAAAGCAAGGCAGCCAGGAAATATCGCAGGCGCAGCACTCAGCCTGCAGGGAGTTTAAATGTGGTTCCCAGATACCGCCCCCGTAGCTGATTGGAGCGGCCTCCAGGTCGTCCCATTGGCTGGTGCGACACGCTCCCTGTCCTGAGTGTCTGTCACTCACAGAGCTGCCAGTAGAATGTGTATCAGGGTGGGGTCGCAATTCAGCTGCTGCAGACTGTTGCTCCCTGCAGGCTGAGAGCCGCCTAGCCCTGACAGTACCCATGCTTTTAGGAGGGGCCACCAGACCCTTCCCTGGTCTGGTTTTGTCCGGGTGAGACTCATGGAATTCCTTTATCAGGTGATCGACATGGATGGATTTTGCCGGAATCCATGATCTCTCCTCAGGACCATAACCCTTCCCATGGACCAGGTACTGCAGTGACCTTTGGACCTTCGGGCGACTACATATTCTAACTCCCCCTCTATACAAACTGGAGGAGGAGGCCTAGAGGGCGGAGTCACAGGCTGAATGTACCTCTTAAGGAGTGCACGATGACACGTTGTGTATACAGAGAGAAGAGGGTAATTTCAGACGATATGCCACCGGATTAACCACCTCCTGACCACATATGGACCTACAAATTGCAGCACGAGTTTACCAGAGGGAACTTTCAATCGCAGAATTCGGGTGGATAACCATACTTTATCCCCAACATCAAACCCTTTAGAACAAAGACGCCGTCTACCAGAATTTTTGTTCTAGATGTTCTGGGTATGAACCAAGTTCTTCTGAACTTGGGCGCAGACTGTGCACAGATCTTTAATGATAACATCCACCCCGGTGGGTGAAAACCATAGTTGCAATAAAATGGTGAGGTACCAGACGAGCTACTATCCTGATAATTAATGGCAAACTCTGTCAACGGTAAGTATTTTACCCAATCTGCCTGCAGATCAGAGATGTAACAACAGAGTTTTTGTGTTACCATTTGATTTACCCTCTCTGTCTGCCCATTAGTCTTTGGGTGGAAGGCAGAGGAGAAGGACAGAGTGATACCCAGAGCCTTGCAAAGGGCTCTCCAATATCGAGAAACGAACTGAACCTCTCTGTCCGAAACAATATTCTCCGGTGAACCATGCAGTCTGACAATGTGTTTGATAAAGAGTTCAGCAAGTTTTTTGGATGACAAAAACCCCCTTAAAGGAACAAGATGGCACATCTTACTGAAACGGTCCACTACCACCCAAATAACCGTGTTGCTCTACGAAGGAGGAAGGTCCGTCATAAAATACATGGAGATGTGGGACCATGGATGTTCAGGTACAGGGAGAGGGCAAAGTTCACCAGGAGGAGGAGTTTGGGAACCTTTGCCCAAGCGCAGGCTTCACAAGATGCCACATAGACCTCAACATCAGGAGACAACAAAGGCCACCAGTAAATATGAGAGATCAGCCTTTTTGTGCCAGATACTCCAGGATGTTCTGATAACACGGAATCATGAATTTTTTTTAATACTCGTAGCTAGGGATGAGCGATACTATCGACAAAAGTTGAAATCGGCACGATTTTTCTGTTTATCGGTGTTTCACAATGATGCAATAGTTTACTTGACTATCGTAACGATAATCGTTATCACGTTTACAATAGTTTCAGTGCTTCCTGTAATTTTGGCGGCCAGCCAATCAGTGAAGAGCATAGAGCAGGGTGAGCTGGATGTACGACATCATGATTGGGCGGGGTATGGATCTCATTGGCTGCAAAAATCACATGTCACCTTTTATGTATGCGACTCCATTTCCTGTTGAGCCTCATTTCTCACTGATCTCACTACAGAGCAACACATCTCACTGCCTGTCCCAATAGCTGTTGTCACAGCTCAGAGAGACAGTCTTCTTTTATACAGAAAACCATCCTTGTACTTGTGAAGCTTAGGATATAGTTAGATTAGAGAATTTTATTTCTGATTTAGTTATAGAGAGACTTGTAAAGAAATTTAGTGCTGTGTGCAGCCGAGGGAGGTGGGGGTGGAGGGTTTGGAAAGGAGGGTTGATGATGTACAGCCTAGTCTCTCCTGTCCTGTACTCACATGGAAATAGCTATTTTTTTTAAACACTTTGTGGCCAGCAGACCGCCCACCTGAGGTGAAATTGTCCCTTTTGTTTTTGAATTTTTATTAATGTCTGTGCATCCCAGTTTTTTGCTAATAGCCCCCTTGTACGCAAATTGGGTTACAGATATTTTATAGTAACTGCCGCCTGTTAACAGTGGTGCCAAAACCGCCATATCTAATCCATATAACTTTTAAATAGTTCTATTTCACTCAGTGCATCTCAGTTTGGCGCAAATCGTGCACTTGTACGCAAATTAAGTTACAGATACTTTATAGGAACTGGCGCCTGTTGTCAGTGGTGCCAAAACCGCCATATCTAATCCATATAACTAATGCTGCGGTACAGGATATGGATAGTCAATGTCCATTTTAATAAAATACTGCTTCAAAGACTACTTTCTTCTGGCACTTTTTAATCTGTGGGTCATGCGGGTTTTTGGGTCATGCTGCGGTCCAGGACAGGGATAGTCAATCTCCAGTTCAACTAAAATGGTGGTTCAAAGACTACTTCCTTCCAGCACTTATTAATCTGTGGGTCATGCGGGTTTTTCGGACATGGTGCCTTCCAGGACAGGGATAGTCAATGTCCAGTTCAACTAAAATGGTGGTTCAAAGACTACTTTCTTCCAGCACTTTTTAATCTGAGGGTCCACAAGGGCATCTGTGTGCATTTTGGGGTCATGCTGCTGTAAAAACCAGGGATATTCAATGTCCTGTTTACTAAAATAGTGGTTCAAATACTTGTTTCTTCTGGCACTTTTTATTTTGAAGGTCCATCAAGGACATCTTTGCTGGTTTTGGGGTCATGCCACTGTAAAAGAAACCAAAAGTAAAGGTCTTATTGAAAAAAGCGTATTTCCCACACTTCAAGGCCATCAAAATTAACAGCGGTTACTGAGTATCCACCCTCCTTGATCCACGTTCCAAATCAAAAGTGAGCAATTTCCTTCCACCCACACAAATTGACAGAAGAATGCAGGAATTTGAGACAGGGCTCGTTGACCAACTGGACCCTCTAGGGCCCTGCCAGCTGAACCTCCGTGTTCCAGGTTGGGACATTCTTGCTGCCACCACATATGTGACGAGATTTTGGTCCCTGGTGCAAAAAGTGATAGGGGTCTCCTACCAGTTCTCATGTGCCATTTCCAATACAGGTGTCTTATTTTGTGTGAAAGGGGCCCCTTTGTAGCTGCTACTGCTGTACCTGCTGTGGCTATGCCGTCCTCATGTTTTCAGTTAGCTATTGAACATAATGAATTATTTTAGCATATGAATTTTTTTCTGTGACTTTTATAGCCTAATTGTCTAGCCTAAGATGTAGCACGTATCAAGTTTACTGTTGTGGATGTTAATTCCAGCTTCTCCTCACCTGTTTGGGTGTAAGAATGAAGCTGTTGTTCCTCTCCCATAGACTTTAATGGTCATCAGCGATAATGGACTATCGACATAATAATTGTCGATATCGACTCGATAACGATTGTTGACACAATCGCACATCATTACTCGTGGCCTGAACTGAGTAGGGACAAAGACCTTCGAAACAGGACAATTGGCAGGTCTCATATCCTGGTGGGTCTTAATCTCAGTGGCTAAATCAGGGGAAATAGCTGAGACAACAGTCTCCTTTGGCAAAATAGGTACCTGATCCTCCTGGGATGAAGCTTCTAGATAGCGCATCGGCTTTAACATTCTTAGAACCTGGTTTGTAAGTAACAACAAAGTTAAAGCGAGTAAAAAATAATGCCCAACATGCCTGACATGGATTCAACCTTTTCGTATTTTCTAAAAAGATGAGGTTCTTATGATCAGTAAGGACCGTGACTTGATGCTGGGCACCTTCAAGGAAGTGCGCCATTCCTCGAAGGCCCTCTTAATAGCCAACAACTCCTGATTTCCAACGTCATAATTCCTTTCAGCCGAGGAAAATTTATGCGAAAACAAGGCACAAGGGCGAAGGTTAGTCATAGTAGCAGATCCCTGAGACAGAACCGCTCCTGCACCATACTCGGAAGCATCAACCTCGATGACAAAGGGTTTATTATGATCTGCTTGAATCAACCCAGGAGCAGATACAAAACACTGCTTAAATTTCTCAAATGCCTCTATGGCCTCAGGTTGCCAATTATTGAATTTCATCCCCTTCTTAGTCATGTCAGTCAACGGCCAAACTAAGAAAAATTACAAATAAATTTCCGATAATAATTAGCAAACCCTAGGAATGAGTTAGGAGTCAGGATATATCCAAGAAATGGTACTCCTGCACCCCGAAAACACATTTCTCAAGCTTGACAAACAAACTATTCTCCTTCAGGATTTGCAATACCTGTCGTACGTATTTAACGTGTGACGACCAATCTTTCGAATAGATCAAAATGTTATCCAGGTAAACGACCATAAAACAACCATTGAGTTCCTGGAAAACATCATTATCCAAGTTCTAGAAGATCGCATGAGTATTGCACAATCCAAACGGCATACCAGATATTCAAAATGACCCTCAGGAGTGTTAAACGCAGTTTTCCACTCATCGCCTTCTATGGCCTCAGGTTATAGGCCCTTCTCAAGTCCAACTTGGAAAACTACTTTGCTCCTTGGATTTGATTGAGCAGATCTGGAATCAAGGGTAAGGGGCATTGGTTTTTTACCGTTATCTTATTCAGTTCACGGTAATCAATGCATGGACAGAGGCCTCCATCCTTCTTTCCCACAAAGAAAAACCCTGCACCCATAGGGGACACAGAAGGTCGGATATGCCCCTTCTGTAGGCTTTCTGCAATATACTGCTTAATGGCTAATCTTTCAGGACCTGACAGATTATATATCCTCCCTTTGGATATATGGCACAGTCGTAAGATCTATGAGGGGTAATATCTCTGACTGTTTCTGAGAAAATACTTCAGCAAAGTCACGAATAAACACAGGAATCTGCCCCATCTCTGTATTGCCCAGCAAGATAGGGAGACATCTGTAAAAACACTGTTGTCCCCACTTGATTAATTCTCCTGAATTCCATTCAAACACCGGGTAGTGTTTCTGAAGCCAGGGCAGCCCCAAAACCACATCCACAGGTAGCCGCTCCATGATAAATAGAATACACTTTTCGCTATGTATGGATCCTACCACCATCTCCAGCTCAGAAGTGCAATGTTGAATTGAGCCTCTAGCTAGTGGAGTGGAATCAATAGCCACAGCCCGCAGAGAATCAGATAACAGTCTCCACGGTAGGCCTAGACGTTTGGCGAAGAACGCATCTACAAAATTAGAATCTGACCCAAAATCCACAAAAGCATTCCCAGAACCAGACAGCCACAAGTATGAAATCCTAACTTGGAGCAGCAACTTTTTGGATACAATAGGAAATACCTGCTCGCTTAGGTGACCTTCCTGCAAATCACCTAGGCGCTGGAGTTTTCCGGCCTGGTCTTCCTCTTGGAGCACTCCCAGACGATTTGTCCATCTTCGCCACAGTAAAAGCATAATCCATGGATACGACAAGAAGTCCTACGGTCACTAGCAGCGGTTGCAGAAGAAGCCCCCACTTGCATTGGCTCCTCTGGGTTTATATCGGGAAACATGGGTGTAGTGGTGACCATGGAGTGGACAACCGGGGGAAGCCTTCTCCTGACGCCTCTCCCTAAAACGCCTGTCCAGATGAACAGCTAGTGCCATAGCCTCATCTAAAGTACCAGGGGTAGGGTAAGCCATCAACATATACTTCACATGGTCAGCTAACCCTAATCTAAACTGGCATCTATGAGCTGGGTCGTTCCACCCAGATGGAACACACCAGCGACGAAATTCGGAGCAATACTCCTCCATAGTCTTTTTGCCCTGCCTCAAGGTGGTCAGCTGAGCCTCGGCCACAGCCTCTCTATCAGGGTCATCAAAAAGTACGCCTGAGGAGGCAAAGAACCTGTCCATGGAAGACAGTTCTGGCAAATCAGGTTTTAAGGAAAATACCCACGCCTGGGGGGGACCCTGAAGTAGGGACATAACAATTCCCACTCTTTGCTCCTCATTGCCGGAGCTACGTGGGCGGAGCCTAAAAAATAGGCAACATCCCTTTCTAAATGCCAAAAAGGCCTTCCTGTTGCCTGAGAACCTGTCAGGCAATTGAATTGGGGGTTTCACAGGGGGGAAGGTAGTGCAGGGACACCTGGACTTGGGGACGTCTCCTGCTGTTGTACCCTCAGCGCCAGATGCTGGACTAGCTGGGTAAGCCCCTGCATCTGCTCTAACAGAGCTGTCATGGGGTTCATAGTTTCTGGAGAGCAGTAACGGTTTTGGCCTGTGATAATGTCACGTCAGGGGGGGTACAGTGAGCCCTGACTGGAACAAAGCCCACTGTCCCTGCCTACTTGACGTGCTGCCCTAGGCGGCATACACCAACTGGGCGACAGTCCCTGTGCTGCTAAAGTGCTGGGGCCGTGAGTAGGAAGGAGGGATGAAACAGTCCGGGTCAATAACCAATCAGAAACGCAAAGCCACAAATCGGAACCAAAGAGAAACCGTAAACAAGCTAGGGTCAAAAGCACAAATGGGAGCGAGGTACAAAATCAGAGTCTAAGCCGAGGTCAGTGAGCAAGCAGTGGTCTGCTACACAAGTAAGCAAACACAAAACAAATAACAGGAAAGCAAGGCA
Organism: Phyllomedusa bahiana; assembly: GCA_025379985.1. Classification (NCBI taxonomy): domain Eukaryota; kingdom Metazoa; phylum Chordata; class Amphibia; order Anura; family Hylidae; genus Phyllomedusa; species Phyllomedusa bahiana. The sequence continues at coordinate 29,021 of JAODAL010025070.1, forward strand.
GCCAGGAAATATCGCAGGCGCAGCACTCAGCCTGCAGGGAGTTTAAATGTGGTTCCAGGATACCACCCTTTTAGCTGATTGGAGCGCCTCCGGGTCCTCCCATTGGCTGGTGCGACACGCCCCCTGTCCGGAGTGGCTGGGTCTCTGTCACTCACACAGCTTCCAGCAGAATATGTATCAGGGTGGAGTCGCAATTCAGCTGCTCCAAACTGTTGCTCCCTGCAGACTGATCGCCGCCTAGCCCTGACACAGCTTCTCCATTACTAGTCTGAGTGCAGGCTCGGACTGGGCCGCCGGGGGACCGGGGAATCACCCGGTGGGCCCCGAGCCGCTGCGGGCCCCGGAGGCAGTGCCGTCGCTCCCCGGGGACGTCCGCGCATCCGGTCACTGAACGCCCGGTACCCGCGTCCCGAGCGCCCGGAGGCCGGCCCGGTAGCTGGGGACTAATGTCCCCAACTCCCGGGGCTGCGCTGGTGTCAGCGGAGCACAGCGCCACTAGCGCTGTGCTCCGCTGATCTCCCCGGCAGGCTGAAGGCATTAGGCCTTCAGCCTGCCAGGCGCCGGCCCCTACTGGTGACGTAGGCGCTCGGTGACGTCACTTCACCGCGCCGCCTATGCAGGGCGGCAGTACGGAGCCAGCGGCCTCGGAGCGGCCGGGACTGTCCAGGAGCGGGAGCGGGAGCAAGGTAAGTGATTGATTGTTTTTTTTTTTTTTTTTTTTTAAACTACCTACAGGGGGCTCTGGCTACTATGGGGGGACACTGGCTAAGGGGGGCCCTCGCTACTATGGGGGACACTGGCTAAGGGGGGCTCTGGCTACTATGGGGGGGACTGGCTAAAGGGGCCCTGGATGCTAAGGGGGGCCCGGGCTACTTTGGGGGGGACACTGGCTAAGGGGGGGGGCCTGGCTACTATGGGGGGACCCTGGCTACGGGGGGTCTGGCTACGATGGGGGGACACTGGCTAAGGGGGCCCTGGCTGCTATGGGCAGGACACTGGCTAAGGGGGGCCCTGGCTACTATGGGGGGACACTGGCTAAGGGGGGCCTGGCTACTATGGGGGGGACACTGGCTAAGGGGGCCTGGCTCCCTATGGGGGGGAAACTGGCTAAGGGGGCCCTGGCTACTATGGGGGACTGGTTAAGGGGGCCCTGGCTACTATGAGGGGGATGGCTAAGGGGGCCCTGGCTACTATGGGGGGGGACACTGGCTAAGGGGGGCCCTGGCTACTATGGGGGGACACTGGCTAAGGGGGGCCCTGGCTACTATGGGGGGACACTGGCTAAGGGGGCCCTGGCTACTATGGGGGGGACACTGGCTAAGGGGGGCTCTGGCTACTATGGGGGGGACTGGCTAAGGGGGGCCCTGGATGCTAAGGGGGGCCCTGGCTACTTTGGGGGGGACACTGGCTAAGGGGGGGGGCCTGGCTACTATGGGGGGACACTGGCTAAGGGGGCCTGGCTACGATGGGGGGACACTGGCCAAGGGGGGCCATGGCTGCTATGGGCGGGACACTGGCTAAGGGGGGCCCTGGCTACTATGGGGGGGACACTGGCTAAGGGGGGCTCTGGCTACTAGGGGACACTGGCTAAGGGGGACACTGGCTAAGGGGGCCCTGGCTACTGGGGGGGGGACACTGGCTAAGGGGGACACTGGCTAAGGGGGGCTCTGGCTACTAGGGGGACACTGGCTACAAAGGGGGGCCCTGGCTACTAGGGGGGAGACTGGCTACAAAGGGGGGGCTCTGGCTACTAGGGGGGGGGCCTCTGGCTACTGGGGGGACACACTGTACTAGGGGGGCTCTGACTACAAGGGGGGGCCCTGACTACAAGGGGGGGGCCTGGCTACTAGGGGGTGCCCTGGCTACAAGAGGGGCCCTGGCTACTAGGGGGGGCCCTGGCCACCTACATGGGGGGCCCTGGCTACCTACATGGGGAGCCCTGGCTACCTACAAGGGGGCCCTGGCTACCTACATGGGGGCCCGGACTACAAGGGGGGGCCCGGGCTACCTACAGGGGAGCTCTGGCAATCTAAAGGGGCCCTGACTACCTACAGGGGGGGCCCTGACTACCTACAGGGGGGCCCTGACTACAAGGGGGTCCTGACTACCTACAGGGGGCCCTGACTACAAGCAGGGTTCTGGCTACCTACAGGGGGCCCTGACTACAAGGGGTGTTCTGGCAACCTACAGGGGGCACTGACTACAAGGGGGGCCCTGGCTACCTAAACACTACGGGGGCTCTGACTACCTACACAGTAGCTAAAGGGGGGCCCTGACTTCCTGCACACTACCTAAAGGAGGCCCCTAACTCCCTGTAGACTACCTAAAGGAGACCCCTAACTGTCTGTATACTACCTAAAGGAGACCCCTAACTGTCTATATAGTACCTAAAGGAGACCCCTAACTGCCTGTATAGTACCTAAAGGGGGTCCCTAACTGCTTGCAGCCTATTTAAAGGGGACCCTAACTACCTACAGCTTACTTACTGGGGGAAACCACCACCTACAGCCTAACTAACGGGGACTCACCAACACCTACCTACAGCCTAACTAACTGGGGTCCACCAACCTAACTGTATCCTATCAACTTGCATAACTGGGGCCTGCTTATCTACCTGGGGGCTATTTACCTACCCACCTGTGGCTAGGTACCCACCCAACCTACCTGGGGCTGGCCTAGCAACTTATCCAGCGGGGGTCTACCTACCTAAATAGTTTCATAGTTTCATAGTTTGTAAGGCTAAAAAAAAGACAAGTCGTCCATCTAGTTCAGCCTGTTGTGCTAAGGTGTTGATCCAGAGGAAGGCAAAAACCCCCAATGAGGTAGAAGCCAATTGTCCTCAATTTACGGAAAAATTCCTTCATGAATCCAATCTGGCAATCAGAAGAATCCCTGGATCAATGACCCCTCTCCTGAATCCTAGTCACTATAACTTGTTATATTATTACGCTCCAGAAACTGCATCCAAACCCTTTTTGAACCGGTTATTGAATTCACCATGACCAGTCCCTCTGGCAGAGAATTCCATAGTCTCACTGCTCTTACAGTAAAGAATCCCTTTCGTTTATGTAGAAACTTTCGTTCCTCAAGACGTAAAGGATGCCCCCTTGTTCTAGATACAGCCCTGTGTATAAATAAATCTTGGGAGAGATCTCTCTATTGACCTTTGATGTATTTAAACATATTTATTATGTCCCCCCGAAGCCTTCTTTTCTCTAAACTAAATAACCTAATCTTGCCAAACTTTCTGTGTACTGTAGTCCACCCAGTCCTTTTATTATTTTTGTTGCCCGCCTTTGTACCTGTTCAAGCTCTACAATGTCTTTCTGTGCACTGGTGCCCAAAACTGTACACAATATTCCATGTGTGGTCTAACCAGTGACTTGTATAATGGGAGAATAATGTTCTCATCATGTGCAACTATGCCCCTTTTAATGCACCCCATGATCCTATTTGCTTTGGCTGCTGCTGCCTGACACTGGCTGCTACAAATAAATTTACTATCCACTAGGATTCCCAAGTCACTTTTACCCAGTGTTTTTCCATTTAACATGTAATCATGTAATGGATTTCTCTTCCCCATGTGCATAACCTTGCATTTATCAGTGTTAAACCCCATCTGCCATTTCCCTGCCCAGGCCTCCAACTTATCCAGATCCCTTTGTAATAACATATTATCCTCTATTGTGTTGATTACTTTACAGAGCTTAGTATCGTCTGCAAAGATCATATTCTTTCTGTGTATTCCGTGTAAGATCATTAAAGAAAATGTTAAAGAGGATAGGGCCCAATACTGACCCTTGTGGTACCCCACTAGTAACAGCAATCCAGTCTGAGTATGTACCGTTAATTACTACCTTTGTTTTCTATCAGTGAGCCAGTTACTTACCCACTTGCACACATTTTCCCCCAGTCCAAGCATTCTCATTTTATTTACCAACCTTTTATGTGGCACCATATCAAATGCTTTAGAAAAATCTAGATATATGACATCCAGTGCCTCACCCCGATCCAGTCTAGCACTGACTTCCTCATAGAAGCTGATGAGATTAGTCTGACAGGGCCTATCTAGTTACCTGTGGCCTCTCCCCACCCTCCAAACCTTTAGGATACTAGGCTTGTACCCGCTCTCTCACCCCTGGGTAGTTTGTACAGAGGTGGGAATAGGTAAAGAAATGCTGGAAAATTGAGGATTCTAAGATATTTTTGTGTAATTTCTTCAGGCATGAGTTGTGGCCGGGACAAGTCATCATGATGGTGCGGAACAGATGCAGAAGAAAACGGAATCGGAACGACTCATGAGAGAAGAGAACGACTCAGAGGTCTCTGGTGAGTCCCTGACATCAAGAGTTATTTTTTATATTGTAATGTGATGGTGACCTTAGCAGGTGTCTGACCTCTATGTGGTCTCTATATGGCGGTGTTGTAGGTTATACCTGAGCTGGTGTCTGACCTCTATGTGGTCTCTATATGGTATTGTAGGTTATACCTGAGCTGGTGTCTGACCTCTATGTGGTCTCTATATGGCGGTGTTGTAGGTTATACCTGAGCTGGTGTCTGACCTCTATGTGGTCTCTATATGGCGGTGTTGTAGGTTATACTTGAGCTGGTGTCTGACCTCTATGTGGTCTCTATATTTGGGAATGTTGTGGGTTTACCTGAGCTGGTGTCTGACCTCTATGTGGTTCTTATATGGCGGTGTTGTAGGTTATACCTGAGCTGGTGTCTGACCTCTATGTGGTCTCTATATGGCGGTGTTGTAGGTTATACTTGAGCTGGTGTCTGACCTCTATGTGGTCTCTATATGGCAGTGTTGTAGGTTATACCTGAGCTGGTGTCTGACCTCTATGTGGTCTCTATATGGCGGTGTTGTAGGTTATACCTGAGCTGGTGTCTGACCACTATGTGGTCTCTATATGGTGGGGTTGTAGGTTATACCTGAGCTGGTGTCTGACCTCTATGTGGTCTCTATATGGTGGTGTTGTAGGTTATACCTGAGCTGGTGTCTGACCTCTATGTGGTCTCTATATGGCAGTGTTGTAGGTTAAACCTGAGCTGGTGTCTGACCTCTATGTGGTCTCTATATGGTGGTGTTGTGGGTTATACCTGAGCTGGTGTCTGACCTCTATGTGGTCTCTATATGGTGGTGTTGTAGGTTATACCTGAGCTGGTGTCTGACCTCTATGTGGTCTCTATATGGTGGTGTTGTAGGTTATACCTGAGCTGGTGTCTGACCTCTGTGGTCTCCATATGGCAGTGTTGTAGGTTATACCTGAGCTGGTGTCTGACCTCTATGTGGTCTCTATATGTTGTAAGCTATATTGGCGCGGTTATAGTGGCAGCGCACATGTGTCCCTGATTGTAAGAGTGATGGAACACCTGACCCTGTGATAGGAGTCACACTTTTACTTTCTTGCTGGTGTTTATTTTATAAGGTGGTGAGGTGCGTGACCAAGGGAAACATGGCGGGGATATTGTATGTGGGTGGAGGGAGATATTGTATGTGGGTGGGGGTGATATTTAATGTGGGTGGAGGGGATATTGTATGTGGGTGGAGGGGGATATTGTATGTGGGTGGAGGGGGATATTGTATGTGGGTGGAGGGGGATATTGTATGTGGGTGGAGGGGATATTGTATGGGGGAGGTGGTGGTGGAGGGGGATATTGTATGTGGTGGAGGGGGATATTGTATGTGGGTGGAGGGGTATATGGATGGAGCTACTTAGCCCTGTGTCTATGATATGTTAGACTGACAAATGTGTAACTACATTGTACTACACAATACAGTTCTGTTTTGCACACTGTATTATGTGGTAAAATGGGCGCATTTATGTCTGAGAGGCCGGTAATATTTTAATGTACAGTAGGGTGGGCCCCCGAGATCATTTCCCCTGTGGGCCCCAGACCCCCCAGTCCGACACTGTCTGAGTGTATCACCTGAGATAGTCTTCAGCCTAGCAGACCCATGTATCAAGTACTTTGAAACAGTTTCTTTAGCCAGTAAACATGAATGTGGCACCTCAAACAAAAATTACTGCCAGCTCACCAATATAAATTGAATGCATGGATCCCCATGGTAAGTAGCCCAGAAGTAACATCAGAAGAAAAAGTTGATGATCCAGCAACGTTCAATATAAAAGGCTACCTTTATTAAACAAATTCCTTAAAAATGTAGCATGAAGACACAGGTAGTAATACGCTGACGCATTTAGAGTGCAAGGTCACAGCATAATATAAATATATATATATATATATATATATATATATATATATATATATATATATATATATATAATATATATATAAACACTGACAACTACACCTTCTCACCTGTGCAAACCTGTGCAAATGAGTCGGCGGGGAAAGAGAAAAAACAGAGAGCAAAAAGAACACAGATGTACTGTACTGTTAAAAATATACGCATAAAATAGCACAACAGTTATTAACAACAGTCACATTGTATCCACATATGAAGGACATACAAACGAATAAAAAAGGAGAAGAAGAATTGGGTATACTTTAAAAAATGTATATACACACATAACAAATGCAAAACAAAGAAAATGAATTATATAAATTACACACTTTAATGATTATTGACAATGGAATAAAACTTCATTTTTCATATTAATGCTTCATGGAAAAACAGTGTTAAGGCTACTATCCAAAAAGCCTTGTGGTTCCTTAGTTTGTAACCAGTGTTAGACTGGAGTACCTAGGGCCCACCAGAGGAAATAATTCTTGGGGTCCACCATCAACTATAATGAAATAATGCAAGGCCATCATAGTTCTGTAGCAAAACGTACATATATTGACGCACAGTATAAAACAAAAGGTTTATTAATCAAATAACCAATTTAACTTAATAAATAATAGTACAGGCAAAATACAAAAAACTGGAAACTACACCCCTTAAGGAATATATCCAAGGGGGCAGTGAGTATATCGACCGCACAGGTCTTTTTTGCGTTAGGCAGCGCAAATGAAAAAGTTTTAACTTTTTCTAACAATCTGCAATTTTAGCTAAGAATATTTCATTTTACAAGGAATCCTCGAAAACAAGCACCCCAAATTTTGCTTTGCAATTTCTTCCGAGTTCAGCAATACCCTATATGTGGGTGTAAACTGCTGTTTAGGAGCATGGCAGAGCGTAAAAAGGAAGGAGCGCTATTTGGCTATTTGGCCCCTAAAGTACCAGAACAGGTGGGGGATAATTGACAGGATAACTCTACTATGTGGTTGGTGCAATTATATAGTTTTTTTATGTTTTACTTTTACACAATAGAAATGCATTTATAAAAAATTGTGGGTGTGTTTTATTTCTATCAGCACTCACCGTGCAGTATATATGAAAAGTTAGTTTTAATCTGTGGTTTCTATACGATTACGATATCCAATTTACATAGTTTACTTGTGTAAAATAAAATGTATGCATTGCTATCTTCTGATAGCTATACCTTTTTTATTTTTCCACATACAGAGCTGTGTAATGTTTTTTTTGGGGGGATGAATGGACGTTTTCATTGATACCAGTTTAGCATTTGTATGACCTTTTGATCGCTTTTATTCCATTTCATGCACTGCGGGATGAACGAAAATCACAATTTTGTGACTATTTTTGGGGGGTTTATAGGTTATACAGATTTATAGTGTAGGTTATTACACAAGCGGCAATACCAAATATGTATCCCTTATTTATTTTTTAATTTTTTGGGGCGAGTGGCATTTGTGTGTTTGTGTTTTACTTTTTTTTTTTTACTTTTTCACATTTGTCAGTTCCCACTAGGACATATAGGTATGTATAATGTTGGGAAGGGGTTAAAACTGTCTTACAAGAACCATAAGTTTTATGTGGCCCTGTTTTTTGTGGGAGAAGATCTATTTTTTAGGTGCAGTATTTCATTTAACATATGATACATTTCCAAAAACGTATAAAAATAATTTGTTGGGTGGTTGGAAAAAATTTACATTTTTGCATTTAATAGGGATTTTGGTTTATTGAATGGAGGGGATGGGATCCTCGGACCACCACAACGATGGCGAAGCCACGCCGGGGAGGGAGTCTAATAGGTCGGGTTTTCCCGCCAGAGCCCGCCGCAAAAAGCAAAAGGGGACTTGCATGCAGGCGGGCGGGTTTTGGGGATTGGGGGACAGGCAAAAGGTCGGGACAGCGGCTAAGTTCGGGGTCAAAGGAGGAGGCAAAGGGGGAAAACACTTAATCAAACAAGACACTCCGAACCCCCTTTTCTAACACGGGGCACTATCATTCGGCAATGTCCCCAGGAAGGGGCAAGCTTAAATAGGGTCGCCCCATTTAACCCAAAATCACCTGCCTTCCCCTTTAAAATTTTCCTTGGGGAGCTTGCCCGGATGGACACAGGAGCGGGGCAAAAGGGGGATCCCAAGCCGCTGGGGTGTCCGCAGCCCGACGCTGGCTGGCACCGGGGCTGCAGCGGGAAGCTGCGCTTGGGCGGGTGTGCCGCGACCCGACACGGGGTCGCAGGGACCCCCCGAACAGTACCCCCCTCCCTTGACCTCCCCCTCTTTCGGGGCCCATAAACCTAACAAGAACCCCGATCCAGGATTTCTCCCTCCCGGCCCCAAAACTTTCCCCCCGGCCCAAACCCCTTCCATCGACCAAAAAAATCTCTCCCCCTAACCGCTTCAGGCCAAAATTTATTTGCGGCAAAAACATTGGGTGGCGTCCTGGGGAGAGGGGGGACCACAGGCCAAGAATCTTTACGGATGACGGTTCATAAGGAGACATGAAGGATTTTGGGAGCGCAGGGGGGAGGACCGGGAGTTTGTGGCCCTAATGTTTGGGCCGGGAAAATTTTAAAAGGGGACCTAAAAACCGGGACCCAGCTTTTAGCGGGGTTTTAAAGGGGGACATACCTGGCAGAGAGCCAAACCTTACCCCCCGGAGCAAAGAAGGGAGGGGTCTTCTTTTTTGTCCCTTGGACCTTCATCGGCCAGGCTTGGAGCAGGGATTGGCGTTCTCCTTCCAAAGGGAGATGGGCCCCGGGGGACCAACTATCCACCCAGGGACATCGGGGAGGCAGAGGGGACGGAAGGGGGGGCGGGGATGCCACCGAAGACTATAAGAAGGGGACGCCCCAGCGGAATCAAGTCCAGAAATTATAAGAAAATCCGCATATGGCAATAGACCAGACCAATCATCTTTCTTGTGAATACGAAGGGGCGGAGATGGTACCCAAGACTTGGGTTCATCTCTCCACTTGCCCCATTTTTTGGGGGTGGTACCGGAAGAGAATCCAGTTCCACTTGTACAAACAACCCCTCGCAAAATCTTGAGAAAAATTTGACTCCCCGATCCGAACAATGTGGAGGGGGAGTCCAGTAATGAAAATGTTTAAAAAAAATACTGGGCAAGTAGGACAAAGGAGACTGGGCGGGGAATGAATGTGCCATTTTTGAAAAACGGTCAGTGACCATCCAACAACCTTTTTCCTTTCAGAGGGAGGCAATGAAAATGAATCCAGGCAATGTGGACCCAAGGAGTGTTGGGAACAGGCAGGGGCGGGAGCAGACCCCCGGGTTTTTGGTGCGCAGGATTTGTTGGACACAATAGACACCCCAAACGAATTCCTTAAATTCCTTGGCTAGATCCGGCCACCAAAAAAAACGGGGAAATCAAGAACATTTTTCGAACCCCGGGTGTCGGAAATTTTGGGAACAATTTTCCCCAGTTCACACCCTCTCCAGTGCAGGCGCACATACGTCTTACCCGGGGTGCGCGCGGAGATTTGGGGGACCCAAAAACGGATATCAGACCTCGGGGGGTACAAATGGGGAGGCTTCGCCCCCTCTTCTCCGCAAAAAAGGAGGCACGGACGGGTTTTTCCGTTTTTGACATTTTTCTCTCCGGTCGAAAGTGTATAACAAAATAGAAACTAAAAAACATGACCACCTGGTTTGGCGGGGGTTCGGGCCCCTGCGCTGTTGGGGGTAAAGAGTTTCTTGGGGATCAGTAAAGTGTTGACGGATACCGAGCACCCTCCAGGGGTGGCGCCATTCCCCAAGGAAAGCTTAATGGCCAGTAACTCCCGATCACCGAGGGTATATTTTCCTCACGGGTGAAAATTTTTTAGAGAAAAACCCGCGGGGCCGAATCTTCCCTTAGGGCCCTTCGGGGTGAGAACTGCTCCAGCACCCACGAAGGGGCTCGACCTCCAGGAAAAAAGGCACTCAGTATCCGGAGGGATAAAACGGTCTAAACGAAGGGGGCCTTTTAATTTTGGGGAAAGGCCTTTTCCGGCTGGCCCCAAATTGGGGTTGGGCAAGTTCCCGGGTTTAGGCCCAAAATTTGGAGCGCCCCAAAGGATAATTGCCTGTAAAATTGCAAACCCCAAAAAAATTGGAGGGCCGAAGACCGACAGTGAGGCCACTGGGGGGAAAGGGCAACAGTTTTCGGTCCATCTGCAGACCCTTGCCGAGATTATGTACCCAGAACAAGGGGCGGTTCGGGGAAATTGGCATTTTTTCCCTTTTGGCGAAAGGGGGTTTTCTCACGCAGGCTTTTCAGACCTGCTACATTACTGGGGCCCCAAATTAGGGGAAAACCCCAGAATGTCGTCCAAGAAACCCCACTACCATACACGGGGAGACCCTGAAAAGTCATTAACAAACTCCGGAAACTGCGGGGGTTGCATAGCCAAAGGCATACAATAATCAAAGTGCCCATCACAATATTGAAGCGATTTTCCACTCCCCCCTTCCGGATCCAAAGGTTTGTAGGCCCCCCGCAGGTCTAGCTTGGGAAAAGACTTTGCTCCCCAACGGCAAAAAGTTCATATCAGTGGCAATGGTACCCGTTTTTAATGGGATCTGTTTTAACCGGTAATCTATCACGGTCGCAGGACCCTCCTTTTTACGGATGAAGCCTTTCCGACGTTCTCCTTTATGTAGGGGCCCATATAGCCTGATCTCAGGTACAGAGACGGGGAGACCCTACCCCAGGGAGGACATCCCAGGCACAGGGGCAATAGACAAACGTAGGGACGATTGGAGGAAAAGGGGTCCGCGCTTCTCAAAAACACTTGAAAGTCCCGGGAGGCTTGGGCAGACCTGACAGCAGCTTGGGCTGAAAAGAAAAAGAGGGGGCCCCCCGCGAGGGGCCTCTAGACAGCGAGCTGCATCTCAAAAACCCCCAAAGCAAGACTTCACCCGTCTTCCAGTCAGCATAGGGGCGTGACGCTCAGCCCCCGGAAGCCCCAGGAGGACAGCCGAGGGAAAAGCGGGGGAGCACGAAAATCGATCTTCTCTTTTTGTAAGCCCTACTTTAGGGCCAAAAGGTTTTTTTTCCGAAAGATGATGGGATCTTCAAAGCTCACCGAAAACAGACCATGACCAAGGGGTTTGGTCTAACGACCACCGAGAGACAATACTTTTTCACCAAACCCCCCATAAAAAACCGCGGATCCAGAAACCAAGAAGGGAGCCACTTGAACAGACCCGGAATTGGTTTTGACCAAACGGCAGCAAACCGAGGGCGGGATTCTCACCCAAAGGAGCCTCTCTTTTTCGAAGCCTAGGGGCGAGCATTTCCCCCGGACGTTGCGGGCGGGGTGGGCAACCCCTGAGGAGATATTTTGGGAACTGCCACGTACAGGCATAGTTGCCCTCACGTCGCGGGTCAACTCTTGCGGTCAGGTGGCTCTGTCCCCCTTGCATACCTCTTCCATGGTTGGCTGAAAGAGGGAGTGGAGGCTGAAGGAAACCGTTGCAGAGTGGAGACGAGGGTTCGGATAGGTTCACGCTCTTGGCGAGCCCTCACGTCCTCTGGGGAAAAGGATGCAATCCGTTCGCCGTTTTAGAGCTCGCTTTAAGAAGAAGGGGTCTCGGGGGGCGAGGGGATCCTTAATCTGGTTGAGAGGCCCTTCTTAAAAATGGTGCACAACCTGCATCATTCCCGGGAAAATTTCCCAAGCAAGTGTCAATTGCACGGCATAGTCTCCGACGAGGGGTTTCCCTTTCGGAGATTCAGTAATGCGGTCTCGGCAGACGAAGCGCGGGGGAGGGTCTCAAACGCGCGGAACTCCGCAGAATGTCACTAATCACGTACCGATCGCCTCGGTCCCCAAGGGGGGGCACCCGGGCCCGGGCTTTCCCGGGGGGGGGGGGGAGAAACTTACCACAAGGCTACTTGGGGCCTTTCGTACGGGAATTTTCCTGCCCTAAGTTTCCCTGGGGGAACACTGGGTAAAAGCCCCTCAGGCTTTTGGGGCCCATGAATTTTTGTTGGCAATACAACCGGGGTTTAGGGCCGGCGGACTCCCGGGGCGACTGCCCAGAAGGGCCACCGCCGATTTGGGGCTGCGAGCGAGGACTGCTGCATCATAGAGGACAGCTTGTTAGCTGCTTCCGTTGACGATCTGCTTTGACTGTTGGGCCACGAGGTGTGATTTTAAGACCTCGGTAGAGGCACCTTGGGGGGGATCCATGGGCCCAATCAAAAAGTTAACGGGGGTGGGGGTGGATCCTCTGGGCCACCACAACGATGGCTAAGCCACGCCCCGGGGGCGGAGTCTAATAGGGGCCCTTTTTTTGCCAGGCCCGCCGCAAAGCGGATGGGCTTGCGCGCGATTTCTACCAGGTCGCACCCCGCGTGACTTCTTGGGTGGCAGCCAGGTGTTGCCGGTAGAAAACGTGAACATGCTCGTATCGGGGGCAGGGAGAAGGGCAGGGAGGCGGCAGTGGGGTTTATCGGGGGCAGGCAGAAGGGGCGGACAGGGCTAAGTTCGTGTCAAAGACGAGGCAAAGGTACGGTACATGGTAATATAACAAGACACTCTGGACGCTTTCCCCTCTAGGGCACAAGCACTATCGATTCGCAATGTGCCCAGGAAGGGGCCGAGCTTAAATAGGGGGACACCCGTGAACCAATCACCTGCGGTGTCCCTTTTAAATTTTCCGCAGTGCCGTCGCACGAACTAGGGGCGTGCGCCACCTGGCCGACAGCAGACCTCGCCGGACGGCCCCAGGAGCTGGCGAGGGGAAGTGGGGATCCCAAGCACCGAGAGACGCTGCGGGGTTCGGGGGTCCTGCGACCCACACAGAGGGCGCAGGGGCACCCTAACATTATTATTGTTTTACTGTCATAAACAAGATATTTTTCTCGAAATCACAATTACAAAGAAATTGACATTGTCTTGTGTTTTAAAATCAAACAAAAAAAACAAAAAAATTCAACTTTTTTTTCCATTGTCTGGAAATACCAATACCAATTTTTTTTTGGGAGCTGACGACTACGGTAAAGCAGGGGAAGGAGCCAATTTATTAAAATCTAAAACATTTTTCCCCCTATCTGAACACCATAGAAAAAAAAAATCCAAAATCGCATTTTTCCCAAAACGTTAAACCCAAAAAAAAAAGTACCCGTCTCCGCAAAGGAATGCATCATTACTCAGTTCCATAGGGGGAAATAAAAAACACAAAAATTATTGGGGCATAAAAAGGCGATGCGTGCAAATTAAAAAATAGTATTTTTTGAATTTTTTCAGTTTAAACATAACAAAAACCCCCACAAATTCAGAGAACCATAACTTAACTGAAGGGGAACGCCATAAAACAAAATACCCGCAACATGGGCAAGTGGTTTCTTTTCACATTTTTCCCCCCCTTAGATTTTTTTTTTTTGGTTCCATATATTCTATTTAGATAAATGACACCATTAAAAAGAACATCTTATCCCGCAAAATAAAAGCCCTCATGTGTCTATGTAGGTGGAAAAATAAAAAGGGCATTGCTCTGGGAAGGTGAGGAGGGAAAAATGAAGAGTCATATTATTATTATGGCCGGCTGTCAGGAAGGGGTAAAAGCTTCCTGTTTAGGGGAAGCAAGTGCTGTTGTGCCATAATCAAGTCACTGCAGTAAAATTTTAACAATTGGGTCCACGGCGCATCCATAGGAATTTATAGGGTTAATATGATTTCTTTTGTTCTATGCTTGTTCTATTTCCTGAAGTTGGAGGAAACCACATTTCCCTTATAGATCCCTATGGATGCGATACACTGGGAGGGACACTTTTTTCCATTTTTCTGACGGAAACCTGCAACCAAGGCCCCTGAACTGGACCCAAATGTAACCTGACCAGGGCTTAAAGGGGCAGTCTTGTTTCAGGAGATCCTCTTCGCTGGCCATTGGCAGCTCGCTGCCGTCCAGCCCTGCATGTGGAGAAGAAGGGCGTCACTTGCGGCTTCCTCCTCATTCTCTTCTATGGGAGTTCTGAGTATAGCAGAGTGCACACACTCAACTATAGTCGACACTCAGATGGAAGCGAATGAGGAGGATGGAGTAAAGAGGATCTCCTGAAACAAGACTGCCCCTTTAACCTCTTAACTCCCAGGCCTGAAAAGTAGTTAATGACCAGAATGTTTTTTTTTAGTTTTTGCCTCCTTGCGTTTGTAAAGTTGTAACTTTTTTATTTTTTCAATGACGCAGTTGGATGAGGCCTTTTTTTGTTCGAGACAAGTTGTTCTTTATGGGGGAATAGTTTAAGTTCACTTATAAATAATTGCAGAATTTTTTTTTATTTTGTAAAAAATGTTTTTTGTTTTTTTTACTTTTTTTTTTACACCGTTCATATTTCAGATGTAATAACTTGTTAGATTAATTCTACAGGTTATCATGGTCATGTGGATACCTAATATGTGTAGGTTTTTTTGTGTGTGTAATTTATGCACAATTATTTTTCATTAAATAATTATTTATTATTTATTTTTTTATTCTTTTTTTTTACACTTTTTATGTGTTTTTTTTTCTTTTTTTTTTTTAACTCCCCGGAAGGGAGAACTGTTTTACATATTTTTTTTTAATTTTTTTTTTTTTTTTACACTTAGAAATGTATTAGCATATTCATATATGCTAATACATTATAATCTGTGTCAGTCTGACACAGGCAGTGATTAGGACAGCACAAAGGTTGGCCTGATCACTTGTTAGTTGCACAGTCAGCCCTGGGGCCACTCTAGGTCCCCAGGGCTGACTGTGCAGCCGTTCCCCGAGCTCTGTCGGGTGACCGGGTGTTCCGATCACCTGACAGAGCAGGGGAACTCTTTGATTGTGCTGCGGTAACGCACCGCCGCAATCAAAGGGTTAATGCATCGGGTTGCGGAGGTTTCCTACGCACCCCGGTGTTTGCAGGACATGCTCTGGAATCAGGACTGTGTAGTACAGCCCCGAACCTAGCGCAGTTGCAGCGCCAGGCGCCGCAAACCCCTGAAGTCTGCAGCGACAGCAAAGATGTCGCTGTAGACGAACGACCCGCACCAGCTGAAGCCAAAAGTCAGTGGGCGGTCGTTAAGGGGTTAAGCCACCAAATTACAGTTCACACTGGCTCCAAGAGCCCCCAAATATCATTTAGCCCCCTCCCCCCTTTGCTCCCAGCCCATCCTTTCACTTTAAAATAAAAAAAGCCCAATCATTTTCATTTTCTGACCTCTGTGCTGCAGCTTCTCACTGACTGGCTCTCATGGCTGCATGGTCTGCAGACTGGAAGGGAGAGCAGTGCTTACTAAACAAAGCCTAACACTGATTGGTTGAAACTCAACCAATCAGTGTTAGTTTTATTTCCCTTAAACATTCATAGGGGAGGTGGGTTGTGTGTTTCATGAGAAGGCAGGAGGTAAGTGATCCCTCTCAGCACCAATCCCCCTTGGCTCCCTCCTTCTGTCTCTCTCCTCTCCTCTCCCCTCTCCCTCCTCCCCTCAGTTGAGGATCACTCAAGTAGAAGAAGAGGAGACAGGAGTGAGTGATTTATGGCTCCTGTCTCCTCCACTCTTGTCCGGTTTTGTCCCGTGTTCTAACAGCCGATCAGCTGTGCAGGCTGCAGCCGGCTACTCCGAAGAAGGGGGGACAGGAGCGGAGAGTGATTCTTCCTCCTGCCTACTCCAGTCTTATAACTAGAGATGGGCGAATTTCTCAAAATTTGGTACGCTCACTTCGCCGAATTTCCCGACAAAAAATAACTTTGTTCTGAATTACAGCTATTTCCAGGCTGTACAGAGCCTGCAGGGTGCTGTAGAACGTTGTTCCATGCTTAAATATGCAGAGGGAGCTTGGTTTGGTCGTCATACAATGTTATGTTTTAGTATGACACGCACATGACTGCCGCCGCTCTTAGAATCGCTTCACTATAAAATTCCCTGGGCACTTAAGAGGGCAAAACTGACCAAAAAACTGAAGGGGGAATGTAGCCTGATAAACTCATGGCAGCGACAGCTGGAAAAAAATAAGCTGAGGGCTCAGGTGGCAACATCAGTGACAGAGTGTGGAGGTGACGGCGGCAGCCACAGCAGCATGAGGTCAGAGAGTGGCACAATGACATTCTGGAGGTGGCAAAAACAGGAATAGGCCACAGAGTAGCACAATGACAGAGAGTGGAGGTGACGGCGGCAGCAGCATGAGGTCAGACAGTGGCACAATGACATTCTGGAGGTGGCAAAAACAGTAATAGGCCACAGAGTGGCACAATGACACAGTGTCTAGGTCACGGCAGCAGCCACAGCAGCAGCATGAGGTCAGAGAGTGGCACAATCACATTCTGGAGGTGGCAAAAACAGGAGTAGGCCACAGAGTGGCACAATGACAGAGAGTGGAGGTGACGGCGGCAGCAGCATGAGGTCAGACAGTGGCACAATGACATTCTGGAGGTGGCAAAAACAGGAATAGCCACAGAGTAGCACAATGCACAGTGTGCTAGGTCACGGCGCAGCCACAGCAGCAGCATGAGGTCAGACAGTGGCACAATCACATTCTGGAGGTGGCAAAAACAGGAGTAGGCCACAGAGTGGCACAATGACAGAGAGATGAGGTACGGCGGCGGCTGCAGCATGATGTCAGTCAGTGGCACAATGACATTCTGGAGGTGGAAAAAACTGGAGTAGACCACAGAGTGGCACAATGACAGAGAGAGGAGGTGACGGCGGCAGAAGAATGAGGTCAGACAGTGGCACAATGACATTCTGGAGGTGGCAAAAACAGGAATAGGCCACAGAGTAGCACAATGACACAGTGTCTTGGTCACGGCTGCATCCACAGCTGCAGCATGAGGTCAGACAGTGGCACAATCACATTCTGGAGGTGGCAAAAACAGGAGTAGGCCACAGAGTGGCACAATGACAGAGAGTGGGGGTGATGGCGGCAGCAGCATGTGGTCAGACAGTGGCTCTATCACATTCTGGAGGTGGCAAAAACAGGAATAGGCCACATAGTGGCACAATGACACAGTGTCTAGGTCACAGCAGCAGCAGCAGCAGCATGAGGTCAGACAGTGGCACAATCACATTCTGGAGGTGGCAAAAACAGGAGTAGGCCACAGAGTGGCACAATGACAGAGAGATGAGGTGGCGGCGGCAGCAGCATGAGGTCAGCAGTGACACAATGACATTCTGGAGGTGGAAAAAACTGGAGTAGACCACAGAGTGGCACAATGACAGAGAGCGGAGGTGACAGTGGTAGAAGAATGAGGTCAGACAGTGGCACAATGACATTCTGGAGGTGGCAAAAACAGGAGTAGGCCACAGAGTGGCACAGTAATAGAGAGTGGAGGTCACGGCTGCAGCAGCATGAGGTCAGACAGTGGCACAATCACATTTTGGAGGTGGCAAAAACAGGAGTAGGCCACAGAGTGGCACAGTGACAGAGAGTGGAGGTGAGTGTGGCAGCAGCATGAGGTCAGAGAGTGGCACAATGACATTCTGGAGGTGGTAAAAACTGGAGTAGACCACAGAGTGGCACAATGACAGAGAGTGGAGGTGACGGCGGCAGGAGCCACAGCATGAGGTCAGAGAGTGGCACAATGACACAGTGTGGATGTCACGGCACCAGCAGACAGAGTGTGGAGGTGGGTGGCAATACCAGTCCCTGGTAAAGAGGGTTTTGGTGGCAGATGGGGGAAACTGTCAGCAGTTTGTGTGGCATCAGGCGGGTGGCGGCATCAAATAGTGGCTGAGGGAGGTAGTTTGAACCCAGACTCATTTCTCACAGTTTTGGGTGAGGCGTCATGGCTGATGTAGTCGAGCCTAAGGCATTGGTGTGTGGAAATCCTGGCCGATCCCACGCCTGATTTATCTTGACAAAGTCAGTCGTTCCACATTTTCCCGTGGACAAGCGGGTTCACCTTTGGGGAACGATGGCCCCTGCCGCACTGAACACCCGCTCGATGCACACACTGGCCGGCAGGGCAGCTTTTCCACTGCAAACTCGGCAAGTTGCGGCCACACATCCAGTTTGGCTGCCCAGTAGTCCAGTGGATTTTTCTAACTGGGGTGGCAGAGTGCTGTCCAAGTAGGCCACCAACTGTTGGTTCAGGGTCGCTCCAGGTCCTGTTTGCTGCTGCTGGCGACTGCCCTCCTCACTAGGCGGGTGAAGGAAGCTGCTCATCATGACTCCAGACTTAGGTTGCTGCTGATGGAGCTGGTACTGCCCACCCCCCCACCTTCCCCCAGCAGCCCGCAGTAGAAAGTGAGTGCTGAGGAACCCCAGGTCAGACCTGTCAGAGGAGGGACAATGCCGCACATAGGCAGCGGCCAACTGACTACGGAGGATTTCCCTATAGTATTTGAGTTTGTTCCCCCCTCTCAATAGCTGGGAAAAAGGCCTCCCATTTTGGACCGGTAGCGGGGGTCCAATAGGAGGGAGAGCCAGAAGTCATCCCCTGCCGGATGCTGACTATTCGGCTTTCACTAGCCAGGCAAATCAGCATGCTGCGGGCCATCTGCACAAGTGACTCCGAGGGGCTCCCTGCCTCCATCTCCACTGTATACTGTATACTGCCACGGTGCCTCGTCTTCCTCATCTCCATCTACCTCCTCCAGCTGCTCCTGCTCCTCCTCTTTGTCACCTGGGGAGAAAATCCACTCATTTCACCAGACAATGCTTCTCCAATGTCCTCCTCCTCCTCCTCCTTCCTTTCAGTCCCCACCGGACTCATGTATGCTTTCCCGTCCCCTTTCCCAAAACAGATTTTCAGCATCTGTTCCAGGACATGAAGCAGTGGAATGACGTTATTCATCCCGTTGTCCTGGCGACTGACAAATAACGTGGTCTCCACAAATGGCCTCAACAAACGGCAGGTGTCACGCATGAGCTGCCACTGGCTGACATCAAAGTTACACAGGGGAGTACTCCTGTCTGCCTGGATCATCAAAAAATTGTTAATGGCCTTTCTCTGTTCATACAGTCGGTCCAACATGTGCAGGCTGGAATTCCAACGGGTGGAAACATCGCATATCAGAGTGTGTTGGGGGAGGCCTTTTTGCCGCTGCAACTCGAGGAGGGTGTTCCTGGCTTTGTAGGAATGGATAAAGTGCATGCACAGTTTCGTGGCCATTTTCAGAATCTTCTGAAGATCGGTGGAAGACTTCAGGAACCTTTTCACAACCAGAATCAACACGTGCGCCATGCAGGGCGCATGGACCATCCCTCCTCGATGCAGGCGGACACCATGTTACTCCCATTGTCTGTCACCAGAGTTCCGATTTGCAGTTGGCGCGGAGAAAGCCACACATCGATTTCTTGCTGCATGACGCGGAGCAGTTCCTCCCCTTGTGACTTCGTTCGCCGAGGCAAGCCAGGTGTAGAACTGTGTACACGCTGTGGCCCTAAACATGTGGTATGATGGAGCATACTTGTGGAGACTAGATGTGGTTGGTGGTGGAGGAGGAGGAGGCGGACAGGTTGCGCAGGATCCGCGTTGACAACGTGGCGAAGAAAGCGGCGTCTCCTGGTCCAAGTTGTTGTGTGCCTGGCCGAAGCACATCAACCATGGGCCGTAAAGGACATGTAATGCCCTGACCGTAGTACGCTGCTCCAGATGGTCCGCGCTGCCGTGCACCTTGAACAAACCGATAAGCTCAAGGACGGCCAACCTTCTGTCTACATATATTATTAAGTTTGCTGGGTAAAACTACCTTTTTGGAAAGAACTTAATGGCTTGGAACTCGCCATCTCGGCTCGCACAAGCCATTAGTTCTCTGAACGGTGGCAGACAGACCACCATTTGGAAAGGGAGGGACTGCAGCACGAGGTTCGAAGTAGCCAACCAAACTTTGGACAGGAGTACAAGTCAGCTTATGTACCTTAGGATGGTTGACGCATTACTGGTTGTCTCTTTGCAATCGCCTCGCTGAACGACTGCTGGCGCCATGATACTAGGAGCAGGAGCTTCTGGACCGGAAATGATGTCAAAGAGAAACAGCTCCTTCTGCAGAGGTTGGGAGCCTTAACTGGCTGCAATGGCAATGCGTGCCACCTGGGTGCTGCAGCCGCTGTTGCTGCGCGCAGGATGGACCACCACATCTGAGCTAAACGTTTCTCCCAGGCCACGGATGGTGAGCTGCAATTGTTGACGCAGGGCCGTGGTGCCCAACGTTAGCTCCCTGGCCACGCTTCTCTTTTCTGCCTACAGATTCTACATAAACCCATATCGGCTCCTCCGGTGTCTTAGCAAGAGAACTGCCACCCTACGAGTACGGATTTTACCGCCAACGCTCCACTCCCCACCCCCCAAACTGAGTGACTACTGCCGCCGCTCGCCTCGCTGAAGCCACCCTGTTTGCCGCACTTTCTGGACCTGCGAAAGCGGGATTTAACCCCGTGCCGCTTGCTCCCGCCTCACACTGTGCTATCCCGGCTGACTCACGGCCACACGACCCACTTGGCTGGCTGAGCCGCTGCCTGACGCGCAAGCTGACGCCCTCTTCTCCTGATGGATGATGACGCCGTATCCCTCACCCGGCTCCAAAGTGGCGGTCGGCTACCTCCATCATCAAGTTGTGTTTCATCGTTACTGCTGCCTCATCACCGGTCTGTATGCAGCAGGCTGACCCCTCACAACTGACCTCCCATCCACTCTCAACATCTATACTTATGCCGCCTACGCAAGAAGCAGGGAATAGGCCCCATTTCTTCGCTGCCAAGTAGCTGCTGACTACCCTCCTCAATTGTTCATCCCTCAGCTATATAGTGGCGCTGACCCAGACACATAGTAATCTCTGTCTGAGGAACCGGATGGGACAGGCGGGTTGAGGACAGTGAGGGCCGCTGACCCGCTCCCGGGGGCATTGCCAACTAAGGGTTGTGTCTGACGTTCCCACCGACTCTTGGCTGGGGTTGTCAGATGTCATCTGGAAGAAGTGAGACCTAGTCAACCAATCAAAACCCTAGGCGCTAGTCAGCACACGGCCGCTAGATGACAGCGCAGTGTGTCCTCACCGAGTGACCCCTGCTGGCGACGTCCCCTTGGCTGTGCTGCGACCTTGGGCCTGGAATTTTGTGCCTTTGCCACACGCAGTGAAGAGCTGCCACCTCCGTCTGACAGACTGTGGTCTATATGTACAGACCTTTTGATGAAGATACTGTATATGAATAAAAACACACCCTGTATTTGGACTCCAAGATGAACCCACTAAGAAGCTTGGGTAACCCTTGGATATAAATTGCGCTCCACAAATGGGCATTAAAAATTGACTTGTATGTGCCGTTTTTAAAAACGCTGTGATATTTTACTGGAATATAAAACACAAACAGCTTAATTAACCTCGGATATGAATTATGCTACAGAATTTCTTCTGTGGTGTGAAAAACAAAGGTTCATTTAACTGAGTACGAACGCAAGCAACAACGCTTAATTAACCCCTGGATGTAAATTGCACAAACAATGGCAACCCAAACTACGAGCTTTGTAGCGTTTTACAAATTGCGTGTTTTCTACGCTACACAACAAGAAGAAAAAATTGTAATTAACCTGCGCTTGTGAATTAGGCTACAGGAAAATTTAATTTTTGCGTGAAAAAGACGTTTTATTTTTGTCACCACAGCAAAAACAACGCTTAATTAACCCCTGGAGGTAAATTGTGCAAAAGAATTGAGCAGCCCACAGAACTACTAGCTTTGTAAGTGTTACAATTGCGTGTTTTCTACGCTAACACAAGAGAAAAAATTTTAATTAACCTTTGCTTGTGAATTAGCTACAGGAAAAATTTTAATTTTGTGGGAAAAAGACGGTTTATTTTTGTCACCACAGCAACAAAAAAACGCTTAATTAACCCCTGATGAAATTGAGCAAAGAATTGAGCACCACAACTACTAGATTTGTAGCGGTTACACTTGCGTGTTTTTCTACGCTACACAACAAGCTAAAAAAATTGGAACTAACCTTTGCTTGTGAATTATGCTACAGGAAAATTTTAATTTTATGGTTGTGAAAAAGATGGTTTTATTTTTTGTCACCACAGCAATAAAAACAACGCTGTATTAACCCCTGGATTAAATTGCGACAAATAAATTGTTGCAGCCCACAAATTTAATTTTTTTTGTTGTAAAAAAAAAAAAAAAATTTGTTAATTAATTTAAAAAAAAAAAATTTTTTTTGACTGACTTTGTAGCGTGTTACAATTGCGTTTTTCTACACTACACAACAAGAGAAAGAATAGTAATTATCCTTTGCTTGTGAATTAATCTACAGGAAAATTGTATGTTTTGGCGAGTGAAAAAGACGTTATATTTTGACCCCCACAGCAACAATAAAACCTAATTAACCCTTGGATGTAAATTGCGCAAAAGAATGACACCATAAACTACTACTTTGTAGCGTGTTACAATTGCATGTTTTCTACCTACACAACAAGAGAAAAATTGTAATTAACCTTTGCTTGTGAATTAGGGTAACAGGAAAATTAGAATTTTTGGCGGGGAAAAAGAGACGGTTTCTTGGAGTCACCACAAGCAGCAGAAAACGCTTAATTAACCTCTGGATGTAAATTGCGCAAAAGAATTGAGGCAGCCACAAACTACTAGCTTTGTAGCGGTGTTACAATTGCGTGTTTTCTACGCACACAACAAGAGAAAAAATTGTAATTAACCTTGCTTGTAAATTAGGCTACAGAAAATTGTATTTTTTGGCGGGTGAAAAAGACGGTTTTCCTGAGTCACCACAGTAGAAAAACAACGCTTTAATTAACCCCTGGATGTAAATATGCGCATAAGAATGAGCAGCCATAAATTAAGTAGGTATTTGTATTGTAAAAACGCTGTTTCTTAAATTAATACAAAGACCTGGCCTTAGATCACCCTTGGATTTCAATGTGCTGTGACAGATAGCATTAAAATGTATATTGCAGCAGCAGTGATGCACATGGACTTTTAGATCCATACCCCAAAAAATCAAAATATAACATTAAAGAAAGCAGTCTCTGGAGACAACTTAGACACCCCACAAAAATCGACTGTATAAAAATCAGTTCTTCATAACAATCAGCCGCGGCAGCACCTTCCCTTATCAGTACAGTGAGAAGCGTATGATCTCCCACGTCGCCCCGGACTATATAGTTTCGGACATTCACAGAAATCCCCCGGTCTCCTGATTTGGCTTCATCTCTGCACATTTCATGCAGCTATGCCCATTTCCTCCCATAGTGCTTGCCCCATGTAACGCCATGTCGCGCAGCCATTTTATCAATCAAAAACCCACACTTCCGTGCACCCAAGTCACGCCTAACTACGACTTTGTTCAGAACCGAAAGTTTTCCTGAAAGTCTAAACCAATTCCCACTTCGTTAGAATAAATCGCCCCATCTCTAGCATGAATCCATGAGAACTGTGGATTACCGTAAGATTAGGAGCGCATTTTCCGTCATAATTAGAGCGCAGTACGCTCCAAATATGTGGCGTAATGCGCCCCAAAATAAGCCGTGTGAATTTACTCTAAGAGACCAGCAAGTTGCGCAAAAAGTACTGAAACATTGAACAGTTGGAGATGTGCATTGTAAAGTTAATAGATTGTTTCCATTAGCTCATTTACGAAAAAAATCAACCACATTTTTTATGTTTCATCCCTGAAGATTTCAAGCAAATTGCCAAATACCTAACTTTTTGTGAGCAGATTATATTCACATCTGCTGCAACTTAGCTTGCAGTGTGTTTACAGTGCTGCCAAAAGTATTGGCACCCCTGCAATTCTGTCAGATATACTCAGTTCTTCCTGAAAAAGAATTGCAATCACAAATCTTTGTATTAATATATTCATTTATTTTGCTTGCAATGAAAAAACACTACAAAAGAAACAAAAATCAAATCATTGATCATTTCACACAAAACTACAAAAATGGCTGGCCAAAAGTATTGCACCCTCAGCCTAATACTTTGAGCACACCCTTTTGCCAAATAACTGCGAACAACTGCTTTCCCGCCCCCCACCGCCCGGTAACCATCAATGAGTTTATACTTACAATCTCTGTTTAGAATTTTTAGACCATGCGTTTTTGCAAACTGCTCCAGGTCCCTGAATTTGAAGGTGCCCTTCTCCAAACTGCCATTTTGAGATCTTTTCACAGTGTTTTCTATGGGATTCAGGTCCCTGGACTCATTCTGGCCACTTTAGAAGTCCTCCAGAGCTTTCTCTCAAACCATTTTCTAGTGCTTTTTGAAGTGTGTTTGTATGTCCATTGTCCTGCGGAAGACCATGACCTCTGAGGGGACCCAGCTTTCTCACACTGGGCCTACAATATGCTGTAAAAATTTGATGTAGTCTTCAGACTTAGAATGCATGCAACGGTCAAGCATCAGTGCAGAGGCAGCAAAGCACCCCAAAACATCAGGAATCTCCGCCATGTTGACTGTAGGAACCGTTGTTCCTTTCCTTTGAATGCTCTTTTTTTTTGCGTAAACTCCAATGTTGATGTCTTTCCCAAAAACTCACTTTGTCCTCATCTGAACCGAGGAACAACAATCTTCCAAAATGTTTTACTTTTCTCAGGTAAGTGTATGCAACCTCCAACCTGGCTTTTTTATGTCCCTCGGGGTAAGAAAGTGGGGTCTTCCAGTATCCAACATACAGTCCCTTTTCATTCAGACACCGACGGATAGTACGGGTTGACACTGTTTTACCCTTCGGACAGCAGGGCAGCTTGAACTTGTTTAGATGTTAGTCGAGGTTCTTTACCATCGTCCGCACATCTTGTGTTGAAATTCCTTGTCATATTTTCTTTTCCGTCCACATCTAGGGAGATAGCCACAGGGCCACGGGCCTTTAAAATTTCCTTGATGACACTGCGCACGGTAGACACAGAACAATCAGGTCGATTGGAGATGGACTTGTAGCCTGAGATTGCTCCAGGCTTCCTCACAATTTGGTTCTCATCCTCAGACATCCCTCTTTGTCTTCTGAACTTTTCTCCATCCTCAATGGGTACACACAAGGACACAGGACAGAGGTGAGTCAACCTTTAATCATGTCCACTGGCTGCAGTGTGATTTTGAGTTTTATTGCCCAACACCTTGTTAGGTGCCACAGTAAGTTGCAGGTGCTGTTAATTACACAAATTAGAGAAGCATCACATAATTTTCAAACAGTGCCAATACTTTAGTCCACCCCATTTTATGTTTGGTGTGCTGTTTATATCCTATTTGGCTTATGACAATTCTTTTTGGGTTTTCCATTGAAGACAAATTAAAATGAAGAGATAATCATACAAAGAATTTGTGATTGCAACATTTTCAAGAAGAAATTGAGTATTATCCTGACCAATTGCAAGTCCAATACTTTTGGCCACCATTGTATGTCATTTTTTTTATTTAATTTTCCTTTTCACAGTGTGTTTTTGCTTACTTTTTTGAGCATACTTAGATGTGTCAGTATATTGTATATGTGCATGGGAAAATCCATAGGCACCTGTTAGGGCCTATGTGTACTATGCATATTACAAATGTATATGTGTGTTATAGATATATAGCAAGGGAGTGCTGTAAAAACAAAATAAAGAGGAAATGACGAGAAGCGCAATCCTAGTGTGGCATATTTAACCAATATATATTTCAAGTAAAAGTGTGAAATTTTCTACTCACCTGCTAAGGTTGTACTGATGACCGTACAACCTGTCACATGATTATTCCGTTAGGGTCTGTGTCGTCCCAATTTCCTCAGTCTCGGTCAGGAGACTTGTATTACAGATATGTTAATTGTATTACAGATATGTAAAACTGGAAGGGAACTTAAAATGTCTATTCACAAATGCTAGAAGTCTTGCAAACCAAAAAGGGGAACTTGAGGCGCTAGTTGTAGAGAGCTGATGGATGTGGTAGGAATTGCTGAAACATGGCTGGACTCCTACGCATGATTGGGCGGTCCAACCTTCAAGGTTTTAATCTAATTAGGAAAGACAGAGTGAACAGGAGGGGAGGAGTTGTCTGTTGTAAGGAATGATATGATGTAAATGTGAAAAGGTAATACTGGGCGGAGTAGCTAATATGTGGAAACATTGTGTGGTAATAGATGGGGGGGGGGGGGGGGGGGGGGGGGGGGGGGCAAGGGATTAATGCAGAAAATATTATTTTTGGTGTAAATCTATAGACCTCCAAACATCACTGAGGAGGATAGAGTGAATCAGATGCATAATCAAATGATTGGGCACACAGCAGGTATATGATAATAATGGGGACTTTAATTATTCAGGCCACCCATTGACTGGGTCATTTCTGCATCAACTGAAAAGGGAAGGAAGTTCCTCAATCTGTTAAGGAAATTTTATAGGCAAGTTTGTGAGAACCACTAAAGTGATGCTCTGTTGGATCTGGTCCATTTCTACATGCAGATACTTGTCAGAGCGTCACGTTTCTGAAAATCTTGGTAACAGTGACCACAATATATTTTATTTAGCGTAAACTAAAAAGAAAAAACAGAGCGGGTAAGGCAAAAAACATTTAATATTAAAAGGGCCAAATTTACCTAATGAGGACACAATACAGACCGAGACTGGGAGGCTGCTAGATAGCAAATATGATATAGAAGCCAAATGGGGGAGCTTTAAAATTACTTTGGGGAAATTTATTCAAAATAGAGTTCGTTCTGTGGGTAACAAGTATAGTGACTAAAACTAAACCAACATGGCTTCTCCTTCTGGGTTAAGAGGCAATAAACAATAAAAAGGAATTTTAAAAAATATAAGTCAAGGGCTACGGCATCAGCCTATTTTGAAAATTAACAGAAGGCTTAAAAAAATCTGTAAAAAAGGGATAAAAGCAGCTAAAATTCAAAATTTGAATGGCAGTGGCCAAGGACAGCAATACTAACCCCAAGAAATTATTTAAGCAAATAAATGCCAAAATAGCCCAAAGTACAGAGCAAGTATGGTCCCTTAAAACACTGTGCATGGGGGGGCAGTATCACAAGTGACCAAGAAAGGCCAAGGAGACACACTCAGGTATATATCTACAGCTCGTATATACACAATCCCAGCGCCTCGTCTAATCAAGGGGGTGGGCCCAGTGCAATGTCGGAGGTGCCAGTACTGTTTACAGACCTTCATCACTAATAATTAAAAAGGCTCAGTGAAGAAAAATTCACAGCCCCTTTCCACACACACTTGCACTTGTGAACCAAGGCACCGATAATCTTATAAGAGCTCCGCTCAAAGTTTATCAGTCATTCCCCTGTACATTAATATTTTAGCATTACCCAGGTGACTGGTAATTTTACCAGGAGACTGGCCCAAGGCAAATGACGTACGCCTCACAAACACAGCTCCAAGTCATGCCCAGGGTAATTCTAGACCAGTAAGTTTAAATCTTTGTGGGAAAATGTTGAGGGGCTCATAAGGGACTATATACAGGAGATATGTTGACAAAACCCAATATATTAAGTGATTGCCCACATGTTACTAAGGACAAAGCTGTCAGACCAATTTGATCTGTTTTTTAGAGAGGTGAGAAGAAGTCTGATAGGACGGGGCAAGCTGTTGGTATATGTGTTTTTATTAATTTTGCAAGGCATTCTGACACTGATCCCGCATAAGCGAATTGTGTAGTAAATTAGAATCCATTAGGTTAGAGATACACAGTGTGTAAGTTGGAGTTAAAACAACAGGTCTGCTGATCGTGACTCATAGAGTGGTGGTCCATGAGGCCTCCGTTACTCTGATGTGGTCCCCGGTTTTGTGAGTGGTGTGCAGCAGGGTCTCAGTATTGGTTCCGCTACTCTAATTTAATGTATTTATTAACATATACTGGAGAGGAACAATAGCACGGTTTTCGATTTTTGCAGATGACACCATGTCTATGCCATGGTAGTGCAATCTATGGAAGTGCTCATAATTGCAAGCAGACCTGGACCGACACCTTGATGCTTGGGCAACCACTTGCAAATGGGTCATGTAAATAAATGTAAGGTTCTGCATCTGGGTATGTAATACTCTACAGCATCATAATATCCTAGTGTAGGTAGAAAAACTTGAACGCGATCGCTTAGTTTATGGACGATCTGGGCATTTACCTTGTAGATCATAGGCTACAAACAGCATTCAATGTCAATCGACGTGTTCTCTCCTATGGCAATAAGATAAAGGTCATGTAATTCAATGAGGCATGGACCTCGCGGGACAAGGATGTAATTCTACCCTGTCCAAAGCATTGAGCTCCTCACATTAGTAATCATGCTGTTTCATTCGGGACCACAGTTTATAGACAGAATGTAATGGAGCTAAAAAAGAAGTACAAAGACGAGCAACCAAACTTATAAGGGAATGGAGCATCTTAGTTTATGAGGAGAGGTTTAGTGGAATTGAACTTAATTAGTCTTGAGAAAAGACGGCTTCGGGGGGAATAGATTAATTTAATATAAATATATAAATGGTCCCGTACAAAAAGTATCGTAAAAATATTTCCAGTGTAGTCCCCCTGCCAAAAGACAAGGGAAAATTCCCCTTCGACTAGCTATAAAAAAGGATTCAATCCTCCAGAGGAGAAGAGCCGTTCTTCACTGTAAGAACTGTGGAAACTGTTGTATTAGCCTGCCTGAGGATACTGGTCACAGCATGAATCTGTAGAGAGTTATCAAAAAGAGCTTAGAACCTGGGAATCTAGAGAATATTTATTAGCGTACTTGCTATTAAAATTATCTGGAATCCTGGTGTGCTCTGGGTCAGAGATTATGGTCTCCACTAGGAGCAGTTTTTTGGTATCGTTGCCTATTGGTATCCGGGCATTAACCAGTGTGAGCTGGGCTTAAAGTCCTTGTCTCTCTCCCTCACCCACATTTTCCACCACCCTGGTTGAACATGGATGGACACTGTTCTTTCTTTCAACCATACTAACTATGTCACTAGTATCTATGTTATTAGTTTTAGCCAAGATTCTCCTGTATCGCAACAAATGCTCTGGGCTCTAAACCACAAAAATTCAGACTGTCCTACACCTTTTAAACCCTAAAAGTAACCTGAAAAGCCTTCTCTACAAAATAATATACAAACCATAATAACCCTGCTGCCACTACAACACCATACAGCAGGTCTATCCCTTTTCTTTTGTCTCCCTATTTCTCCATTACAGCTTGTATGCCCTCATGGATTCTCTCTTCCTCTGCACCAGTCTGTTGGTTATTTAGTGTTTACTGTTTTTGTTTTGGTCAATATAGTTACACAGTAATATAATCTTTCTCTTTGAATGTGCATACCTTAGAAATAATAAAGGTGTAAAATAAATAAATAATTATAATGCCTAAAAACCCTTAAAATTGTTTGACAATTAGGGTTAGCGTAAAAAAAGGTTTAAGGGCGTTCAACTGGTAAAGGGGTCGGGAATGTAAAACCTTCAACAGGAGAAGTGCGATCACAAATTCTCTTTTTTAACTTCTTCACCGAAGTGGTTAAGGCAAAGCACCTTAGGAAAAAAATAATGTATAGGGGCTTTTTTTCCAAAAAGCTCTGAATTTGAGGTTTTCGTAGGGCTTGAGCACCCCTTTTGAATTCCTCGAAAGTCTGCAGGGGCTATGGGTAAAAGGGCGGGGGTAAGCATTAAATTTTCAAAGGAGGAAGAAATGTTGGGTGGGAGAATTCTATCCTATTTGGGCTTGACTTAAACTGTAAATTTGTTTCCCTGCAGATTTATAATAGTTTTTTTGTGAGATTGAAATGTTTCCCAGATAAAACCCCCCCTTTTTTTTCAAATTTGGGAAATTTCCCGGAGCTGGGCTTGGGAACAGGGAGGGGGAGGAATGGGCAGTTTTTAAAACAGGGTTGAAAAAATGAAGAAAGTCAGTAAATACTGTCCGGATCCCCTGCCGAAAAGTTCCGGTCGCGGGCGCCCGTCCCCCTGCCCCAACGGCGACGACCCCATGTTGGGGGCAGGGAAGCTCTTCCCCTGCCTGTCCACGGTACTTACCCAACCACGCTCCCGCGCAGCCCTGTCCCGCGCCCCCCGCAGCCGGCAATGTTTTAAAAATTTAAAGGGGCCGTGCCCCCACGGAATTGGTTATTGCCGGGACTGCCGACTTATGCCCCCTTTGCCTATTGAGAAGCTTCCTTTGCCTACATTC